>JAUMHM010132947.1:0-18619 GCA_032362435.1 Melikaiella ostensackeni
TTCTTCCAGAAATCGTAAAATAGAGACTATAAAACAGGAAAGTTCATGTTAATTTCGTTGTAAAGGCATTGCTTATCGCGTTAAAATTTACCTTTTTCACGGAATAGTAGAATCTGCGATGGAAGATAAGGGTTATATAAGGCCAGGTTAGATTAGGTTAGGTGAGTTGAAGTTAGGTCACGTCAATTGTAAGAATGGGACTCCACTGATACACGCTTTCCAAAAAAATCAGCCTTCAAGGCAGTATATCACAATTTTATATCATTTTATTGAGTTTTTTTGAGGTTAGTATTCGAGGACAACGTGTGGGAGCAATTCTGATAAGTAATTCTCATTCAGTGCATCGAAAAACATGAGAATCGATATTTCTCATCCCCAAAACAGGAAATACTAATTTTTCGAGTTTTTTGAAGTTATGGTGGAACAATGACGTGTAGGGCAATATCTGACATCGGATTCGGATCCAGCGCGTCAAATTCCATGGGAAAACATATGTCGCGTCCCCAGGTCACGACACTTTTTTTTGTGTGGCTGTGTCATTATTCATTCAGTTGTTTACAGATAGTTGTTCACATATATTTATGTCACGTCTAAATTTTGAACGTACTGGAAATGAATTCACTACCAAAAAAGACAAATTTTTGACAAAATACATGAATTTAAAACCAAATAGTTGAATTTTGAACTGAAGACTATAAATTTTCAATTGGAAGAGTCAACATTTTTGACTAAAAAAAAATTAATTTTCTACCAAAATAGCGAAATTTTCAACCCAAATAGACGAATTTTCAGAAAGAAAGGTTGACTTCTTGACAAAATTGTTGAATTTTAGATGAAATAATTAAACTTATAATCAAATAGTTAAATTTTAATACAAAAAGATGAATTTTCAAGCAAGAAAATTAATTTTCTGCCCAAAAAGATGAATTTTCAACAAAATGTATAAATTCTAAACCAAATAGTTGAATTTTCAACCAAAGCAGATTTTAATTTCAAATGGAAAACAGTTAACTCTAACCAAGAAATACAATTTTTTAACAAAATACATGAATTTTTACCCGAATAGTTGAATTTTTAACTGAAAAATATGAGCTTTTAACAAAATAGTTAAATCTCCAAGCGAAAAAATGTATTTTAACTGAAATCATGCATGCTGAACAAAATAGTTGGTCCTTAACTGAAGCAAATCAATTTTCAACCAAACAGTTACATTTTTTACCCCAAATAAAATGAAAATTTCACCAAAAGAGCTAAATTTTCAAACAAAAAGTCGTATTTTCAATACAAGAGTTAAATTTTCAACCGAGAAAGAAGAAAATTCAACCAAATTGTTGATTTTCTAAGCCAAAAAGACAAATTCTCTCCAACAGAGTTGATTTTCAACCCGAAAATATGAATTTTTAACAAAAAAGTTGATTTTCAACCAAGCAGATTAAGTTTCAGGCCAATAAGATGAATTTCCTACATTATTCTCAAATTAATTCCTTCAATATTTTTCTATTATTTGTTTCAATGCTGATTATCCTAAAATCGTTTCTTATATAAATGATTTTACTGTTGGAAATTCAATTTTGAATTTTCTTCGATTTTCAATACTTACAAATTCAATCGCAGGAAATTCAAGAGGAAAGCGAGTTTTGTATCAAAAATTTTATATTTGCATAATCTTACTTGAGGATGTCATAAATAAACATTTATATCCATTTTAAAAAATTTGGAAAATATTTAAGTGGAATTTAAATTTTTTAGCAAGGTTACACTAGTCCCATATTATGCTAATATTATTATAAATGATAACCCTGTTTAAAATTTCGGAAATAAATTTCGGATATGTTTATGCACGATTTTTTTTCGTATTTTTTCCGAGATCTGCATTCGAAGCTTTCCGTTTATATCAGAAATATTGAGTAATTTTGACCGAAAAATTCTAGTTAGCGCAGATTACTTGTAAATAGATTATGAATAAAATGAAAAGCATTATGTCATATTGATTTTTGATCAGAAATTTTTGGAAAGAATCGGGTTCAGATCTCCTAAAGGTTCAAAAAAAAAAAAAAAAAAATGGAAAAGATTGTATAGCTTCGGGAAGAACATTCTATCAGAAATTTCTACCAGGAAAACATTGTCCTTTAGAGTGAGAATTAAGATTCTTCTTTAAGAGGCAAATTTTAGAGGTATATCAAAAGAAAGTTGAAAAAAAGTTGAAAGTTAAAAAAAATGTATGTAATCCTTAAAAATATTCACGAGAAACTCGCAATAATTTCACATCATTACTCGAGCACTGAGAATGACAACTAGGTAAAGCCCAAAAATGCAATTTTATAGGAGAAACAAAAAAGTTTTCTGTGAGAGAATCCGAAATAGAAAATTCTAAGAAACTAATAGAAGCAAGTAGACTTTATGAGTCATACTTTTAAGATTTGAAAATATTTATTAACCACATTTTTAAATTAGGGGAGAGGAAAAACCAAATTACATTTTACATTACATGTTGGTGATTGAACCTCTTTGTATTAAAAATTTTTTAGTTCGGAGAAGAATGAGTTCAAAATTTTCCATTTGAATTTTTTGATAATTAAAACCGATTCAATTTAGAATCCATAATTCTAAAATCTGCACACTTTTAAGGCGCAGAAACTTCTTTGTGACCATTTTTTTGCGACCAGTGAAATTGTCCATTTGCCGTGAACGTAAATGTTACATAATATTGTACGATTCTTAACACTTTGCACCGTCATTAGGACGATTGGTTATTGACAATTTATCCCCGTCGATTTTTTAAAAATATTGTGGAGTTAACTTTGCCTACCTCGATCTCTTATAAACAATTTTTTTGGGACATATGTTTATAGCCATTCCAATTTATTTATTTATCACTAATCAGCAGTGACATCTTCACATAAGTTAATTAATGAAAATCAGAATTCACTGATTATTTTCAGTACGCGAAAATGTCACTATCAATGTATGATATCTCATTGCTCATCAGTGCGAAAATCGTTACTGATTTAATTCGGGGTAATGCTTGACATTTTTTCATCATTCATATATAGTATTCATTAATATTCAATATTCATTCATATCATTTTTTTTTGTATCACATCTGGGAAATTTTTTCCAAAAATGAAGTAACTAGCGTATTCCTCTCATGGCTCACTAATAACAATGCAAAAGTAAATATGACAAATCTTATACTGAGCCACGGTGGCACAGCACAATTAAAAAAAATTGTCACACACTGACAATAAAATGTTATATTTTATCTTCAAAATGAAAAAATTGAAGTGATGATGAACTTGTAAGAAAAATGTAGAAAGATGAAAATACTTTATATTACCGTCAGAAATATTTCGAAGTTACATTTAATCATCCTAATGTTCAAAAATTTATTATTGCTTATATCGTTATATTTTGAAGTTGAAAGATACAGGATTTAAATACTTATAAGTGTTTAGGAAAAAGTACTTTAGTTCTGCTACTAAAAAGAGAAATATTTGAAGATTTAAATTCCTTCCTTTGAACGCGATTGAATACCTCTTTTGAGAGCGAAAATGTCGAAAAGCGATAAATCCATATCGGTTTCCTGTTCTTTCAAATCTATGCCTATTGAAGATTTTCAAAGAGATCGAATCTCTATTAAAGCTTTGATATATAACTAAAGCGACTAAGGTAAGGTGACGGAAAATAATCTTTTGGAACAAGAGAAAAGCGCAGAGTAGATCATTAAGGAAGGTTATATTCATTTTGAAACTGTGAAACCTGTTATCTGCTTTAAATGCTCAAAATCAGTGAGAGAGAAATGCAGAAACTAAGTGAGAAACAGTTGGAATTAAGGAAAGGGTTGCTTTAATTTAAGTGAGAAAATTGGAAAGGGAAAGAACTTTGAGAATATCACAGATTCTTTTTTACCAAACTTGTTATTTCCTATTCAAGTCTCGCTTATTCAGAGCAGTCTGTGTATTTAAAAAAGAAGTATATCTTTTCCACATTTTTCAAGCGAGCCCACACATTATGGCGAGCTTTGTGCTAAAAAAGTTTCGACGCTGCATAAGCGCATAATACAATAAACAAGGCCATAATCTGCCATCCATCCTTCACGTCGCCTGGGGGTTCTTAAGTACCGAGGTGTTCTATAATGTTCAAAGCCGCTGAAATTGTTTTACTTCTAACTTGTTTCAGACCCATAGAACCTTCGACACTTCCCAAACTTTATCTCACATAATCCAAAAGTTTCGACGATAAAGTTCCGTAAATTGAACGGACGAGAATCTTTTCAAGTGCAAAAATAAATATGATGGAAAAATGGATCAGTCAAAATTCAAAATTTAAAAAGAGTGTTTAAGTACCGCTAAATATTGGTTCATAATTATGTTGTATTTTAACTTTCTTCTCGGATGAACCCGGTATTCCAACATCAGCCAAGGTCTAAGTCATGTCAAGCCTGATGAATTAAAGATGTTAAGAATTTAATACGATGTTTGAAATTTTTTGTGAAGACGTTGTAGTAGGTACAAAATCAGGTGTATAGTGCAGTTTGGAGTTTTTCGTTTACCACTGTTGTGCGCAGTGGTCGAGAGCGTTCAAGATGACATTAGTCGCCTCTGGATGCTTCTTAGAGCTACCATCTGTTACTTTATAGGGTTTCAGTCACAATGTCAGGTCGATTGAATCGGATATAATGATCTGTCTGGATAATAACATCCCAGTACAAGATATGGTCTTCGTTTTCTAGAACGGGTACTAGGATGTTTCTATAGAAAGATATCCACACTGATGAAAGTCCTGAGTTTAGGGCAAGGTGTTGATGTACAGTGCCATCTTTATCATTATGTCTGTGCGTGTACTGTCTCTGAGCCATTACGCTGCAACCATCAATAATGTCTTCGATGGATTCGTTGGCATCCCCACACAATCGGCACCTGTCAACCACGTCTTGATGTAATACATGCTTGCAATAATTTCTGGTGCTGACAACCCTATCCTGAATCGCTATCACAAATCTTTCCGTTTCCGGAAACAGGACGCCCTTTTTCAGCCAAACATTGGAAGCCTATTTGTCAACTTCAGGTTGATCTAACGTTTTAGAGTGCTCGCCGTGGATAGATGTTTGTTTCCATTGCGTTTCTCATTCCTCTATGGTTTCTGCCTTTATATTTAAGGCTTCCTCTGAGGACAAGTTCCAAGGATGTGTAAGCGAGATCTGCCTCACAGATGGTGCTGTAAAGCGCAATATCTCACTTGCTGTTAAAATAGTCTCGTAACTGTATTACTTGTGATACACACATAGTTTCTTGACATCTACAGCGCATCTACCTCCTTTATGTCGTGGTAGAATTACCCTTTCAATCACCAAATTACTGAGTTGCATTCGGTGTATGGTCATTTCATAGCGAATGGTTTTGTTCATTCTTTCAAGGTCGGCGTTGGATCATTTGATGAGCCCAAAAGAGTACGTAAGGACAGGGATAGCATAGGTGTTAATAACGCTGATCTTATTGGCAGAATTGAGAGAACTCTTTAGAACCAATCTGAGTCTTGAAGTGGAAGCAGTCATTAGGATTTTTTTAACTATCGTATGGTGAATACCCTGGCTAAATGCACTGTTCTGCATTTATCTAGTCTAAACTCCATGTGGATGCCATTAGAAACCTGCTTCGTGACATGGATCACTTGCTCCCGCTTCTGGTTTGAACTAACGTATAGCTTCAGGTCATCCATGTACAGAAGATAGGTCAGTTGATGACCATCCTCGTTATCATGTACTCTGAACCCATGAGACATGCTATTAAGTGTTTGGTTCAATGGAGTCAACGCTTAACAGAACCATAATGCACTGAAGGAGTCTCCTTGCAAGACACCCGTTGTAATGCGAATTAATCTAGTTACACTTGGTTGCCCATGATCAAAATACTTGATTCTTGTTCCCTAAATCATCATCGCGTGACATAAGAAGTCGATGATACGTGGGCAGATCTTGTAAACTTTTAAAAGTTCAAGCAAATAGTCATTTGGTACCGAAGGGAATGCTTTCTCCTAGTCAATGTAAGCCAAGTGCAAGTTTCTTTGATGTTCTCTAGATTGCGTCATGGCCACAGCGTCAATGGTGGCTAGATTTTTACTGCCCCGCGAGTTTCTACAGCATCTTTTTTGTTCTTCTGATAGGATTTCACTATCGTCGCAATGAGAGTAAATCTCATCTGCTTTTACAGCTGTAAGGCACTTATAAGTCGTTGAAAAACAGGCCGTTGGTCAAAATTCAGATAGATTTTGAGCGTCTGGTTTCATAGGCAACACATGCGTAGCACCTTTAAGTAAAAAGCCTGGCATCAGATCTGGATGTTCGATGATCTTTTGGAAACACCTTCCGAATGCAGGATGCACACTTGTCAGGTATTTGTACCAAAAATGTGCACCATATCTGAACCGTGGGCATTCTAGTTTCGTGCCCTTTTCAAAACCACTAAAACGTCTAAGTCTGTGATGTAAGGAGGCTCCATTACATGGCTATCACTTGCCCTTTGTTTCTCTACTTGGAACCACGCAGCACCTAAGCTGCTTCTGTTTGTTTTTCCCCGAACACCCAAACAGTAGTCAGTCATGGCCTCCAACTAATGAACTTCAGTGTTATGCTGGATATTTCGCTCTTTAATTCGTTCACGATAGAACCTTCTTTCATCTACCTGAAAGGTTTGACTTTGCTGTCTTTTTGCATTACTCTTATTTTACCGAAGCAGTCTGGCAGTAAGAACATCAACCCTTTGCCGTTGGAAGTCTATAATCTCATCCAATATTGCTGGTGTCATTGTCTCGATGTTCCGAGCGTGGATGATTTTAGTAGCATGCTGTATCAGCTTTCTGGTTCTGTTGCCTTCCTTATATTGGGCCGATCGACCCAATTTGCTCCTCACTTTTCTGATACACATATCTCACCTGATTTTCCATTAAGGATATTGCTCCCTTCCTAATGTCCGGATATGGTTCTAGTGGATCCCGTCCTTAACCTTCATCATCCCTAGTACCTATGCCTTTAGTTGCAATCATTTCTTCGAAATGCACCTTCCCAAAGGGAGCTCAATAATAGAAGGCAGTTGTTCCTCTTCCATTTTGATGATAGCTGTTTCAACCGCTGGAAGCCATTTGTTGACAAATATTGAGCGTTTCTGGTCTGCCACATTCTGTTCCTTTATTCTTGTGGCTAATTGCGGTATTCAAGCAAGAAGAGACGATGATGTTCATTTCCCACACTTTGGTTTGGTTTTAGCCTCGTTATGCTACCAAGGATCAAGGAATTTATATGGAAAAAGAAGTAAGGGATGTGCAGGAGAAGGAATATGTAACGTACAAGCACTGGGATTTTATTTTGACAACACCTGCGAGGTAGAGTCTTTGGTGCGTTTTTTTCATTGTGGTTTACGGAAGTTTTTTGAAGAATGTGATTTAACATCCTTTAGTTAAGAGTATAACAATTTAAAAGTCACTACTTCAAGTTTTGTTAGAAGACCCATTATTTCTGATGAAGATTGCTTCACTTAGCCCTTGAACGCTTATATTTAGAAATACACTGCATAAAAAGTGAAAGTTGAAGTGCCAAAAAAAGAGACTAGACTTGCCAGAACGGCTAGGCTAGACTAAAACATAGAGTCATAGACACTCTAATTTTGGACGAGGGTCCAGACCATAGTCCAGAATCTAGACCTATCTGCTCTGTGAATGTCTTATGGATGGTGAACTCGTTTTAAGGGTTCTAAGTATCCAAAAATGAAAGGATAAACTCTTCTTCGCATACGGAACCTCATAAGTACAGTACAACCTGTATATTCAAGAAAGGGACCCTCTATATCCGCCCGCCCTACAGACTAGAGAGCAAGTAGTAAAGATATTTAAACACTATAAGGCAGTTGTGTTATGAAAGTCTTAATGACTTCAGCCAGTAAATGTTTCATATGCGAGGAAAGCTTAAGCGTGGGTGAGACATTCCAAGTAAAATGTGGAGAAGATAATTTCGAACGAGTGATTGAAATGCGCGAAGATGGATACTTGAATTCATTATGAAGTGTCGACTCGATAGAAGTGCATAAAATATGTAGACGGGAGTACATTAAGCAGCGCAATATTAATCGAATTTGAAAACATCGAGAGAAGATCCAAGGAAGAATAATCCATCTCTACGTTCTGCTGAATAATTTGATTTCAAGACAAAATCCCTGTTTTGTGGAGGGAATTGAGATCCGGGAGCAGAAAATAAGAAAAAGAAAGAACAGCGTAACCCTATGTATATGGTGCGTACTGTGAGCCTCAAAGATAAGGTTTTGATGCATGCTACAAACTGGAAGGGCGAATAAGGTGAGAAAGATTCAAGACGGATAAACAGCGTATCATGTCTTGTAGCAGAAGATGCTCTCGTTACCATAAAAAAGGTTACGCTAAATCTTCAAGAATTCCATCCTTAAATAACAAAAGAGGAACACCTCAAGATGAAATTTTTTTGTCTGCCTTGGTGAGAGTGATGAATGTCAATTCACTCTAGAGGAATTATGAGGAAAGTTGAGAAGCATATGCAAACAATTGTAAATTTGGCTCGAATTTTCGCAAGCATTACCTGATCCCCATGAGTAGTGATGTAAGTAATCTTGGTTCTAATGTTTTTTCTATCACTGATGATCCATCGGGCATATGCTCCTCAACTTTCCTCATTAATACTTTTATAGTAAATTGACACTCTCACAATAAGGAAAATATTTCACCAAAGGCACACAAGAAGTTTGCATCTTGAGGTCTTCCTCTTTTGTTACTTGGAGATGGATTTTCTTCATCTTCTGCAACAAGGCATGATACACTGTTCATCCACCTTGAAACTTTCTCACCCTATTCGCCCTTCCAGTTCGTTGCATGCACTAAAACCCTATCTTTAAGACTTGCGGTACGTACCATATACATAGGGTTACGTTGTTCTTTCTTTTCCATATTTTCTAAACATCCCGCTCACTTCTAAACTTGATTACGCAGCACCTACGGCCTGCACAGCAAATATGTATTGAACCTTTTTTGTCGCAGATTCTATCTCAAATATTCTTCGAGCTAACTTCCCTGTAATAATATTGCTTTTATTGCGTTTAGAAGCCAACCATTCACTCCACATTCTTTTAGGACTTTCTAAAGTTTATTTCAAATAGATGTAAATTATTATTTGTCTACTGGCCGCAGTAATTTATTACGTTTCAAAGCATGTTTCTTCGTCGACGCCGAACCTCATCAGCTACAAAGAACTGGATCTTGAAAATTAGATATAAAAAATGTCGATTGGCGCAGTGCGTATTCTTAGTCAAATATTTATATTAGTTTATAATTCTTTATTTTTCAAATTCGTTGAGTTAATTGTAAAAACAAAGTATTATTTCAATATTATTAGTATCATTTCAGTGTTGGCCCACAGAAATAGTTTTATTATTAAAAAACACTAAAACCGAGACCATGTATGGGACTACATTCAATAATTTTATATTTGTCAAAATGCAAGGTATACAACTTATCGAATTTTGAAGCTAAAAATTTTTTAACAAATATGAATACTTAACTGAGAATACACACTGCGCCAATCGACATTTTTAATTTCTAATTTTTTAGACCTCGTTCTTTGTAACTGATGAGGTCCGGCATAGACGGACGAAACATGTTTTGAAACGTAATAAAGTACTACGGTCAGTAGACAAACAATAATTTACAATGAAATTAATTATAAAAGAAAGTGAGTGAGAATAAATAAAAAGAGTCTTTAGTCTTTAATATTCCATTTTATTGAAATGTACAACTGATCCCCTTTCCCTTTCCAGTCTTCTATGAAAATTTTACGAAGTCTTTTCTTTTAAATACCTTCAAAATTCTCATTCTTTGATTTATTGAGAAGTTGTTTTAAATTTAAAACAAAAGAATTAAACTCAATTATGAAAAAAAATAAAATAAAATAAATGAATAAATAGAAGTCTTTAGTCTTCAATGTTCCTCTTCATTGACGCATGCTACTTATCCCCTTCCCCTTTCCACTATGAAAAAATAATGAAGAAAAAAGATTTAGTCTTTAACTCTCCTTTTTATTGAGATGTGCTACTGTTCTCCTTCCCCTTTTCAGTCCTTTGTAGAAATTTCTTGAATTTAAAATTTAATAATATAATAATAATATATATAATAATATATAATAATAATTTAATTCAAATTTTTTTGAAAAATCTTTTCATTTTAATATCTTCGAAAGCCTCATTCTATGATTTATTTGAAAGTTGTTTTTAATTTCAAAGAAATATAAACTAAAATTAATTATGAAAAATAAAAGTAAATTGAGAAAAATAAAACAAAATTATTAAGTCTTCAATTTTCCTTTTTATTGACATGTACTATTGATCCCCTTCCCCTTTTCAGTCTTTTGTGGCAATGTTTAGAAGCCTTTTAGTTTTAATATCTTCAAAATTCTCATTCTATGAATGAGTTAGTTAACTTAAAATTATCTTCACTATTTGAATTCTTGACTTCTAGGTTTTGTCAAGTTTGTTAACGAAAGCTGGCAAATTGAATTGTCAATGGGAAATCCCCATAACGGAAACATGAATTACGTCCTGCACTTTTCAATCCGCTGAAATGAAAATCATGACTGTTTATGGAAGCGTTAAACCATAAATGGAAGTCTGGAGGAAAATGCGCTTCTAGAATAATCGGATTTCATTATTTAACCGGGAAGCATAAATTCTCTTTAATAAAACATCAGGCGTCGTTGTTTTGAATGTAAAATGCATATTTCTTATTAAATACTATAATTTTTATTTAGATTTCTTACTCCTCTTCAATACCTACATGAAAAATGTATTTCGTTATTTGATTTAAAATTATGGAATTATCTAGCAAAATTATTTCATAATGGTCCAGAGTGTCTTTCTTAACAAATAAAATTTCATATTTAAAATAGAATATGCAATATTTCATGAAAATACTATGCATTCCGCTGCACGATTTCTCACCTCTTCAGAACATTTTTTATTTCTGTTCTAGAAAGACAATTATTTCATCGAAAACTAGAATTTTCACGTGGAACCATTCACTGAAAGTGAATCACCATAAAGAGAGATTATTTTTTGGTAGCTCTTGAACAATAATTTTGTTACCGACTCTCTACTCGTACGCTTGGATACTTCGGTTTTCACCTGAGTGATACCATTCACAGCAGCCACGACTGTTTTTCTGTTTAGAAAAAGCTTCGAATTGACTATTTCAATACGGTTCTACAATTCAATGTTGTTTGAATTTAACATCTCGTCCCTGCTTTCATTAAAACCTGCATTCAAGCAGACACCAATCGAATTCCATGTACCTTTCTCGGAATAGGTTGTTTACTGTAAAAATGACATTTCTAACGAGCTTCCACCAGGATTTTTTATTTTTACTTTAACTGTTATGCTCTATTCAACAAAAATAAAAATATTGCGCCCATTACCAGCGAATGGAAATTAACCTGTTTTCAAACCGTTCGATTCCCAAAGTTTTGGAAAGTTTCATTTTGAATTCTTTCTGAAACGCTAGGGAACGTCCATGAATGACGTAAGGCTGATTCTTGAAATTTTTGTAAGGATAAGTAAGATTTTTGTGAACCCCCTCCCCTCCTTCTTACGTAAAATTTTATATTTTTACTCCATATATCAACCATATATCAAATTTTTCCACTGTAAACAAGACTTCAAAATATTTGAAGGGATTACGATAGTTTTTGGGTATTTCAAACAATTTCAAAGGATTACGAGAGGTTCTACAGACTAAGTGATTTTGAAACATTCGAAGAATTTAAAGAAATTCCTTATACAATTTCAAAGAGAATTTCAATTTTTTGAGAGATTTTTTAAGATTTTAGCTAATTTCAAGGAGTTCATTCAGATTTCAAGAGATTTCATTTTGAGGATATTTGAGGAATTCTAGGGACTTAACGATTTTCGCGGAATACAATAGATTTCAAAGGACTTCAAAAGATTTCAAAAGATTCTAAAGTATATTCACGGATTTCAGAGGATTTTAAAGGAATTCAAGAAATACCAAAGTATTTTCACGAATTTTGAAGTATGACAGGGGATTTTAATTGGACTTCGAAGATTTTAAGGGATTTGAACGAATTTTATAAGATTTGGAAAGATTTGCAAAGATTTCAAAGTATTTAAGGAATGTCGAGGAATCATAATGAATTTAAAAATATTTTAATAGATTTCAAAAGATTCGGAAATATTTCCACAGACCTATCAGATTTCAATTAAATTTAAAGGGATTGCAAAGATTTCAAGGGACTTAGTAATATTTCGAAATATTTCACGAAATTTCAAGAATTGTAACCCATTTTTAGAGATTTTGAGGGATTATCATGAATTTTAAAGGATTATAATAGATTACGAGTATAGAGGATTCTGATAAAATTTCGAAGATTTAAATCAATTTCAAGGGTGTCAAAAGACTTAACGGAATCTCAAAGAATGTTAAGGGATTTCCACCGCTTTAAAAGGAATTCAAGGGATTTTCAGGGAGTCACAGGATTTCAATGGATTTTCAACGATTTCAGGAGATACCAAAGTATTTACACAAGTCTTGAAGGATGTCACGGGATTTTTATTGGATTTTGAAGATTTAAAGAGATTTAAAGAAATTTTATGAGGCTTCAAAAGATTACACGGAATTCTAAAAGATTTGCAAAGGTTTCAGACAATTTTTAGGAATTTTGACAATTTTTCCGAGATTTAAAACGGTTTTGATTATTTCACAGAATTCTAAAGGATTCTAAGAGATTTCGAAGGATTCGAACATAAAGCCACGGATTTCAGAGGATTTCGCAAGATTTCAAAAGATTTAACAGGTTTTCGAAAGATTAATTTCAAAAGACTCAGTGTTATAGAGAATTTTAAGGGATTTCAAGGAATTTTAACGGCCTCTAAAAGTTTTGAATGGATTTGAAAATATTTTAATGGATTTTAAGAGACTCGGTGTGATTCGCGCGGATTCAAAAGACTTTAGTGAATTTTGCGGATTTCACAGATTTCAAAGGATCTCGTAATATTTCGAAATATTTCACGGAATTTCAAGAATTTTAACCGATCTGTGGAGATTTCAAGGGGTTTCCAGGGAGCTCAACCATATTGAAGGGATATTATAGTAAGAGCTTATGCACAATATTCATGTGATTCAAAGGATTTTATGGAATTTTAAGAGATTTCGGAATGTTTCAAATAAAGTCACGAGATTTCAAACAATCCTTAACGATTTCAAGAGATACCAAAGTATTTTCACAAATTTTGAAGGATGTCAAGGGATCTTAATTGGATTTTGAAAATTTGAAGTAATTTGAAGGAATTTATAAGAATTCAAAAGATTACACGGGATTTTTAAAGATTTGCAGAGATTTCAAAGGATTTTCAGGGATTTTTAAGGATTTTCCGATTTAAAGCGGTTTTCATTACTTCACGGATTTTCAGAAGATTCTAAAAGGTTCCAAAGGATTCAAAAATATATCCACGGATTTTAAAGGATTTCGCAATATTTCAAAAGATTTAACAGAATTTCAAAAGAATTCCGAATATTATAGAGGAATTTAAAGGATTTTGAGGAATTTGAGCGGCTCTTGAAAGATTTTAATAGACTTAAGAATATTTTAATGGATTTCGAAAGACTCGGTATGATTCCCGCGGATCCGAAAGCCTTTAGCGAATTTTAGGGGTTTCAAAACTTAAAAGGACCTCGTAATATTTCGAAATATTTCACGGAATTTGAAGGATTTTAACTAATTTTTGAAGATTTTAAGGGATTTCCAGGAAGCTCAATCGTTTCGAAGGAATTTCAAGAGATTATGTACGATATCTATGGAATTTAAATGATTTTAAGGGATTTCAGGAGATTTCGAAATGATTTTAAAAAAAGTCACTGGATTTCAAAGGATCTTTAACGATTTCAAGATATACCAAAGTATTTTTACAAATTTTTAAGGACGTAGGGGGATTTTAATTGGATTTCGGAGACTTAAAGGAATTTGAAGAAATTTTATAAGATTTTAAAAAGTTTGCAAGGATTTCAAAGGATTTTTAGAGATTTTGAAAGATTTTTAGAGATTTAAAGCGGTTTTGATTATTTCAAGGAATTCCAAAGAATTCGAAGAGATTTTGGAAGAATCGAAGATATATTTACGGACTTTAGAGAATTTCGAAAGATTTAAAAAGTTTAACGGATTTTCAAAAGATTTTCGAATATTTCAAAGGATTTCAAGGGATTTCGTAGAATTTTAACGGTTTTTAAAAGATCTTAATGATTTCAAGAGATACCAAAGCATTTTCACAAATTTTGAAGGATGTCAGGGGATTTTAATTAGATTTTGAAGATTTAAAGGAATTTAAAGGATTTTTTGAGATTTCAAAAGATTACACGAGATTTCAAATGTACGATATTCATGAAATTCAAAGGATTTGAAGGGATTTCAAGAGATTTCGAAATATTTCAAAAGAAATCACGGGATTTCAAAAGATATTTATCGATTTCAAGAGATAGCAAAGTATTTTCACAAATTTTTGTAAAATTTGTAAATAATTCAAAGGATTTTACAGAATTTTAATGGCTTTTTAGAGATTTAAAGCGGTTTTAAATATTTCACGGAATTCCATGAATTTTAATTGATTTTTGTAAATTTCAAGGGATTTCTAGGAAGTTCGATCGTTTTGAAGGATTTTCAAAAGATTAGGTACGATATCCATGGAATTCGAAGGATTTCAAGGGATTTTAAGAGATTCCGAAATATTTCAAGAGAAGTCATGGGATTTCAAAGGATCTTTAACGATTTCAGGAAATACCAAAGTATTTTCACAAATTTTGAAGGATGTCAGGGGATCTTAATTGGATTTCAAAGATTTGAGGGAATTTAGAGGAATTTTATAAGATTTCAAAAGAGTACACGGGATTTCAAAAGAATTGTCAATAATTCGAAGGATTTCTAGGAATCTTGAAGGATTTTTAGAGATTCAAAGCGTTTTTAAATATTTCACGGAATTCCATGAATTTTAACCGATTTTTGGAAATTTTAAGGGATTTCCAGGAAGCTCAATCGTTTTGAAGGAATTTCAAGAGATTATGTACGATATCCAAGGAATTCAAAGGATTTAAAGGGGTTTTAAGAGATTTCGAAATGATTGAAGAAAAGTCACGGGATTTCAAAATATTTGCAAAGATTTCAGGGGATTTTTAGGGGTTTTTAGAAGAATATTAGAGACTTGAAGCGGTGTTGATTACTCCACGGAATTCCAAAGGATTCTGGGAGATTTCAGACGATTCAAAAATTTATCCATGGACTTTAGAAGATTTTGCAAAGTTTCAAAAGATTAAACAAAATTTCATGAGATTTCCGAATATTATATAGGATTTCAACGGATTTCGAGGAATTTTAACGGCTTTCAAAAGATCTTAATGGACTTAAAAATATTTCAATGGATTTCGAAAGAATCGGTATGATTCCCGCGGATTCGAAAGACTTTAGCGAATTTGAGGGGTTTCAAAGATTTCAAGGGACCTCGTAATATTTTGAAATATTTCACGGAATTCCAATGCAATGATTTCCAGTGATTCTACGAGATTTCATGAAATCTGTCCACCAGATTTTCAGAATGGTTAACTTCTCAATTCTATAATTATTGGAAGCATGTAATATGAAATGTTACATAATAAAAAAGAAATAAAACAAATAATTATTTTCCAGACCCCCTATCACCCAAAAAGGTCTTACGTAATTAATGAACGCTCCCTTCAATATATTTGTTAATTGCGCGTTTCTTTGATTCAAGTATAAGAAATCTCAGACTTGATATGATTTTCTCAAAACTTTTTCTAATTGATAAAATAAAATTTTATATTAATATTATTACTACTTCTATCATGGAATCAGGGTCTGCAAACTGTTTTCTATTAAGTGGACCTTTTCTTAGGATTTCCATGGTCCTTCGACTTCATTATGTAGACTTTTATCGAAAACTTTCTATGCCTATCCAAGGGACGTCAGTTAGGGTTCTACATTGAATATTATCGGTTTTTGGAGGGAGTTTATGTAAGGTTGGGAAATAAAAACACTAAATTTAAGCTTATCTCTCGAACGTTCGCATATTCTCAGTTTAATAACATTTTTCCACGATGAAAAAAATTCAGCAAAGGTGTCGAAATTTAAGACTATTAAAATTGAGAATTTGAAAATCCTTCATTAGAAAAATTATGAAAATATAAATATTTTACAATTTTAGAAAATTCACCTTTCTATTCAAATTCAGATTTTTCTATCCCTAGATTGACATTTTATCTATTTTCCTAAAATTTGTCTTTTTATCACTAGAGACTTCAATTCAGTTTGTACGAGATTTCTTCTGCGATGAAGAATATTCTGCAACGCTGAGAAATCGAAATGGAATATTGAATCGTGCAGCTTTTCAAGAACTTTTGGGTGATAAAATTTCTCTTCAGCATCAGTTGGTCTATTTTCAAACCGTATACAAAAAGAGGAAATGGAAATGTATAAATATTAAGGAAATTTGCTTACAATTTACATGATAAATCATGACTTATTCATGTTTGAATTTCGAAATATTTACTCCTCACGGATGTTCTAGAGGAATTTGAGTTTCCGAACTCTAGAAATCAGGTTTTATCACTTAACTTTAAAATTTTATTTTACATATCTATTGTTTTACTGTAGTGTCTTATAATCTTTGGGTAAATAGTAGAGCTGCATTTTTTCAAAATTTTTTAATGCTAGGGGCACCCCTCAATTTTTCTAGTAGGACGATAACAAAAATTGAAAAAACTTTCGAAAAATCCTATAAATTTCTGCTTTAAATTCTTTCTCTACAATCAATAGTAATCGAGACTACTTCGTGAACATCCATTAATCAGGTAGGGCTGATTTTTGAGATTTTAGACCCTCCCCCCTGCTGATATGAGGATTCGTAAGATTTTTAAAGAGATTTGATATCTTTTACTCAATATATCAATTATTTTGACTGTAAACGAGATATTCAAGGTATTTCAAAGGACTATGAAGTATTTCAAGTTATTATACAAATTTTACGAAACTCAACGAGATTTCTAAAGTACTTACGGATTTCAAGACATTCCAAAAGGGTTGAAGGGATTACAAAAGTCTTAGGGCATTCCAAACGATTGCAGAGGATTACGAGAGGTTTCGCAGAATTCTAATGATATATTCAAAAGACTTAAAAAATTTGATGAAATTACCTAGTTTAATTCCAGAGAGAATCTCAATTTTTGCAAATTTTGCAGAATTTTAGGGAAGTTTTACGGAATTTCAAAGATTCGAAAGGATTTAAAGGGACTTCATAGGATTACACGAAATTTCAAAAGATTTGCAAATACTTCAGAGGATTTTGAAGGATTTTAAGAGATTTGAAGAGGTTTCGATGATTTCCCGGGGAAAAAACGATTTTTGAAGATTTTAAGAGATGACAAAGTATATTCACCGATTTTAGAAGATTTTGTAAGATTTAAAATGATTTAACAGGATGTCAAAGGATTTCCGAATGATATGGAGGATTTGAAGGAAATTTCAGAAATTTAATGGGGTTTAAAAAATTTTAATAAGTTTTTGAGGGATTTTAACAGATTTGAGAAGATTCCCACAAATTTTAAAGATTTCAATTAATCTTAAAGCGATTTCAAAGATTTCAAGGAATCTCGTAATATTTTGAAATATTTCACGGAATATCAAGAATTTTAGTCGATTCCTAGGAATTTTACAGGATTTTACTTATTTTAAAGTATTATAAGGGATTCGAATGGGATTCTGAATATTTCAAGCGGTTTCAACGATTTAAAAAGATTTCACGGAATCTCAAAGAATTTTAAGGGATTTCCACAGTTTTTTAGAAGGAATTTCCAGGGATTTCCAGAGAGCTCGCTTGATTTGAAGGGATTTTAAGAGATTATGATGATATCCATGAAATTCGAAGGATTTCAAGGAATTTTCACATGACTGAACAAATGTTAAGGGATTACAAAACTTTCCAAAGAATTCGCGGGATGTCAAAGAATTGCAAAGATTTCCAAGGTTTCCGCGAGATTTCATAAAATATGTCAAATCGGGTGGTCCAGAAATCGCAAATTTAAAAAAATGAAACGTGCTTGTGGGAATTTTATGTTCCTTTTTGAGAAAAAGAAAATTCCTAAAAAAATTTAATCCAATCCGATAATATCTTGCACTTTCTCATCTAAGTGAAAGGTTAAATTGTAAATATCCAAGTTGCTTTCGTGCATACAGAAGAATTTTTGAGACAATATCAGCTTAATTTTTTATAATAAATTTAATAGTACTGTATGATCTTATAGGAAGAAATTTTTAGATACATATTTTCACAAAATTTACTTTTTGTTCTAATACTTAAAGCTTTAAGTGTACCTTTCGAAAAAAAATTCTTTGAATGAAAGAAATATATTCTTCGGCTCTCAGTCAAAGGAAAGTTAATTTGATACAAAAAAATAGTTTTTTCCTGTAATTCGCGAAAAAGTGCTGGGTTTTCCACCTGTTTTCTGTGTAAAAAGTGACCGATTTGTTGTCGATGACGTG
>JAUMHM010133008.1:0-18613 GCA_032362435.1 Melikaiella ostensackeni
GTATAATATATACAAATAAATAGTTAGAAAGACGATAAAAAAAATTATCTTGATTTACGATTGGTCCTATAAAGAAATTTTTAACAGCAATTTTATTAGACCTTTTAAAAGCACATATTCTACTTTTTTGACTATTTTTTTCTTATCTCGCGTCGTTTGGCTCAAAATTAAAATAAAAATATTCCACTACTATTTTCTATACTTAAAATACAAACTATGCCTCCTGCCAGAAAATGTTTAGAGGCAAGTTTACAGGTCTTCGTATAAGCAACAATTTTGATAACCAGACTTTCTTTCGTATTCCGCGTTATTTAGCTCAAAATTTTAATTTTTTAATTTTTCAAGAAAATTCAAAAAGTTGTTATGACATTCTTGTAGGGCTTTCAAAAAGAAACGCTTTTCTTCTCGTGACTTTTTTTCATATCGTGCACTGTTTGGCTTAAAATTTTTATTTTCGTTTATTTTTTTTAATTTTGTAAATGAAATAACTCTCACAATTTTCTTTTTAGCGAAAAGAGTCATGATAATAAATTGTTCAAATTTCTGAGTACCATCAATATCCGTACATGGAATTTGTAAATTCGAAAAAAGGGGTCTCAAAAATTTTTTAAATGCTCCAAATTTTTAAATTTTTGTCCAAACTGGCTGGCTAACGAACTTGGCCTTCATTTTAGGACACTTAAAGAGCATACCAAAGGCCAATCCAATCGGTCAATTCTTTCGAAAGTTATCGTGCTCACAAACTAAAAATCTACAGCCACACACACACACCCACCCACATACAGACAGACAGACACATGCGTAAAAACCTGTTTTCCGGGTTCAGGGGATCTCAAAACGTGGACCTTTGACAAAAACCTCTATTAGTCTGTTTTATAGGGTACCAGAAAAAACCCTATAAGTGAGTTTTGCGAGTTTCTGGCGCTAATTATTATATTGGCTGATTCTTTTAGTAAAAATTGCTTCTGATATATAAAATATTACTTTCTTCTGATAATTAAATGTTTGAATACATTTTAAAAAAATTTAATATTGTTTACAGCAATTTTCTCTTAGAATAGAGTTAGAAAGACGCGGTTTTTTCCAAGTTTTTTAACTTTTCAGTTAGAGCGAGGCAATAATTAAATAAATTTAAAAAAATAATTGTTTAAACAATGTATTATTATTTATAACAATACACTGAACTTCCGATATACTGCGCCTCGGCTTACTGCGTCCCTAGAATTCTGCCAGCTCGCACTCTACGACGAGGGAATCCGGGAAACAGGGGAAGAAGCGCGGCGACCTTAACTCAATCACGCAGTACCGTAGCGACAAAGCGGACAGCTCGCACACTCCCGTACATATTTCGCATTTATTTCCAAATACACGCGGAAAATTCTCTTTTTATTAATTAGTCTTCATTGTTATAAAAGGTCCATCCTTTATGATAACAAGATTCTACATTTGTACCAAATACAGTTAATTAATATTATGTGTTCCTACTGGAAATGATTCATACGGCCCTGACAGTTTTCATCGTAGAAATTCTCGGAAGAGTCTCACGGGCAAAGTAAGCAATGCCCGAGGCTCTCCCTAACTCGAGAGTTGAGTGTATTCTCTTGAAGTCATGCTAGAAAGTTGCAGTTTTTTCTGAAATTTTCATCGTTTTGTCCAATTTCCACTCAGAGTGAGGTAATAATTAATGCAATTTAACAAAAATAATTATGTGAACAATTTAATATTGTTTATGACTATCTTCTCCTGTAGTAATGCTAGGTAGTTGCGGTTTTTTGTAAAAAAAAATTATTTTTTGTCCACGTTTCACAAAGTGAGGTAACAATTAATGCAGTTTGACATATATCATTGTTTAAATGATTTATTGATGCTTATAACTATCTGCTCTTAGAGTAGTGCTAGGAAGTTGCAGTTTTTTCTGAAATTTCCTTACTTTTCGTCCACTTGTCACTTAATGAGACATTAATTAATGCAAGTAAACAAACATAATTGTGTAAACAATTTATTATCTCTTATAACTATCTTCTCTCAGAGTATCGCTAGATAGTTACGGGTTTTTCTGAAATTTCTTACTTTTCGTCCACTTTTCACTCACTGAGGTAATAGTTAATGCGAGTTAACAAACTCAATTGTTTGAACAATTTATGATTGTTTATAACTATCTTTTCTCAGAGTAATACTAGATAGTTACGATTTTTTCTAAAAATTTTTACTTTTTGTCCACTTTTTACTTAGTAAGGTAATAAGCTATGCAAGTTAACAAACATAATTGTTTAAACAATGTATTATTGTTTCTAACCATCTGCTCTTAGAGTAATGCTAGAAAGTTGCGGTTTTTCTGAAATTTTCAGCTTTTCTTCGACTTCGTAGTTATGAACAAATAATAAATGAACATCAACAATAATCATTTTTTAAACAATCTCTTCCTTTTTCGTGGATATATTTTTCGGAAATAAAACTAGGTATTTGAAATATTCTTCAAATTTTCTATCTAGATCATGTTGAATTTAAATTTTCCTTGAAGTAGTTACTGAGAGACTTTTTTGAGGTCCCGTAGATTCATAGACTCCACAATTGTCCGGAAATCAGTTTCTGCACCTTTTGTAAAGGAAAGGGAGTGCTTAAAAAATGATTCTGGTCGATAATGTCAAAGAAAAGCTAAATATTTCAGAAAAAAAAATGCAACCATTCAATATTACTCTGAGAAGGTAGTTATGAACGGTAATAGATTTTTCAAACAATTATGTTTGTTGAGTTGCATTAATTATTACCCCACTAAGTTTCAATTATGGGGTTTTTTTGGGACCCTATAAAACAAACTTATCGGAGTGGAATTGAAAAAGGAATTTTTGATTCGTATTCTATGGCTGATTTTGAAGAGAAATGTCGAGAGTGAACTCGGTGCACCTAATATTGACGATTTTGCCTAAGATTTACAAAAAGTTTTTTTTTTCTCATGGGAAACACGTGTTAAACTTCATGGGGCTTGCGGAACCTCTAAATATAATTTTTTTTAAACGCATTTATTTTGTTGTGGATTCGAACAAATTTGGAGGAAAAAGAAAAAAAAAAGAAAAAAAAACTCCGAATTTGGAGTTGAAAGCATGACAATGGACAACATTTTTGGATCACCCTATTGTACATTAATTTCTTATTGTTAGAGCATGAAATTCAAAATTATTCAGTTTTGAGACTGGGAACGTTTTAGGCAATAAAATGTTCATTTTTGCCTGTTTTGGAGTGTGCTTTTTTTAAACTAAAAGTTTCTAAATTAAAACTGTTCACTTTTTAGTATCTTTAAGGTCAAAAACATTAAAATTTCTAATGATTCACGTTTGGAGATTGTATAATCTTTGAGACTTCGAATTCTAATTTATTTCATTAAAAAAATTTGAACAATTTTTAATGTTTTTTTAAAAATAGTGTTTACATTTGAAGCTCTTAAAATAAATCTTTTCAAAATTAGAAAGCTTCCAATTGAAAATAAATTGTAACATTTATTGGTTTGAATTTAAAATTGAGAAATTTTAAATATTTCAACATTTAATTTTTAATTCTAGAAGCCTAAAATTGAGAAAAGTTTTGCTTTGAATGATTTCATTTATAGTTTGGATCTTAATACTTAAAATGAAACATTAATCAGGTTTGAATGTTCAAAGCGGAAAATTACAAGGAGATATATTTTTTTATTTTTAGTGGCCACCCTGAAATATTGTCACATTTATAACTGTTTGTTATTTGACCAATAAAAAATTTTCATGACCGTAGCATGCAAATGATTCTTAATTTTAACTTTGTAAAATAAAATATTAACAAAGTATATTATCGAAATACTATATAGTCAAATAACCTTAATTTAGAGACAATTTTTCGATCTAATCCTTGGGCTTAAGTTTATTACATTGATTGTGACGCATTGAACTAAAAAGCCATTTGAAAAACGTTTGAAGGCGAGAACAATTGAAATTACACTCATCTCGCGTAACTGTGCCGGCCTCGGGTCTGGTCGGCACAGTACCGGGCGCTATTAAAATCTAGTTTCAACCGCATTCAAAGCGGCGAGTGATTAAACACTCAGGACCGCATATATAGTCTCTGAACCCGGCACACGTACAAAAGTATATGCCCGAAGAGTCGCGATGTAAACAACTTCTGATACGGCACTGACTGTCCCAGCGAAGTCACGACCTTGAGTATAGGGCGTGAAGGGACGCTCAGGGGGTAGGCAGAAGCAGCCAAGCGTGATTAACTGTGAAGCTGGTACAAGAACGGGCGGCACAGTTACGCGAGATGAGTGTACTATATTCGCATTAGCAAGGGAATTAGGGAGGAGTGAAGAAGCATATCAAATTGCATAATATAGTTTATGAATAGATCGTTAATAATTTCATAATAATTTATATATCATTTTGAACTAGTATTAAAAATAATTTTGCTCCTGCAAAAAAATTAAAATCGCGCGTAGCGCGCGATTGATGTTGCTAGTAATGAATAATTTATATATGTTTTTTAAGATTAAAATTTGATTGTCTCCTTGAATTATTCTTATAGACCTCATCCTTATTAGGTTCAAGATGTTGATTCAGACTGACGCACAGTGGGATAAAATAGAAAAACGATATTTTTTATTGATTTTATGAACAAATTATATAAAACGAATGCTCAGTGTGGACATTTAAAGGCTGAAAGAAATAGTTTTTCCTCTTAATTTTTCTTAAATTAAGTCGCCAATGATGCTTATTTATGAGATTCGTTTACCGATGTTTTGTAATAATTTTATAAACAAATTATATAAACAAATTGTCAGTGCGGATGTCTAAAGGTAGAAAAAATGCGTTTTATCGCTAAATTTCTTTGAGATATATGGTCACGCATCCGCACTGAGAATTTGTTTATATAATTTGCTTATAAAATGAATAAAAAATTTGAATGACAATTTTCGATCTTTCAACATCACTGTTGACATAATTTGAGGAAAATTAAGAGAAAAAACGATTTCTTTCTGCCTTCAAATGTCCACACTTGGCATTTGTTTATATAATTTGTTTATAAAATTAATAAATAACTTCGGATGACAATTTTTTATAATCGAGTATCATTTTGCTGATAAAAGCAAGTGATTTTAACTCTTTTCCCCCAATTTGCATTAACATAAAAGTTTGAACAAAACAAAACATTTTAATCAGGCCACACAAATCTCTTCAAAATTTAATGCTGAATTTTTCTAGAAAAAATCCAAAATCTGTCAAGAATTGCCTTCTACAAGTTAGTTCGAAACTCCTTTTTTCTATTTTATCCCACTGTGTGACGCATTAAAAAAAATGTTGGTTAAAATAATTGGAATATCGGGTACAGTATAAAGTTACCAGAATTTTTTTTTACTGCGGAATTTCTACTTGAAAAAAACTGTCAAAAAATCTATATTTTCAAAGTAAGATTTGCGCATATTTCGATGGTAACAGATTCAGTCTTTCTCTTAATCTTTTATTTATTTATTATATGATACATAACGAAAAAAATATCAATTCGTCGTCTAATATAATAGTCTTTCAAACTGTAGGTATCTCGAATTTACAAGAATAGTATGAAAAACTGGAATACATATCTTACTAATGTGTCCTTATTGTTACAATAATAATTTTTCAAATATAATTGTTTTCTGTTCAAAACGACTAGAATTTTTGTTTAGTGTTTTTACATGAAAACACTGAAATTCGCAATTTAATGATTTTGAATTTTTTGATGCAGATAAAGATTCTGTAAAGCCATAACAAATGTGAATACAAATTATGCGACGATTGCATAAAAGTATGTTTCTCACAATTATATTGCAAGGCATAGTGCTTTCAAACCAGTTCTGAGAAAGTAAACGTAATTGACTCAATAAATTCTCTACCAGTCAACAATACTTCATTGACTTAATCGAATTTTCATTAAAATAAAATGAAATACTTCTTTGTTTATATTCAAATTCCATTATTTCAAGGAATTAATTTTATTTGTTTGAAATTTAGCAATCAAATATAGAGGCACATTGGACTAACTTTACAAGAAAGGCGAAAAGTCCAGTAAAAATATCATTTCTGCTGAAACAATATATTAACAGAAATTTTTGTTGTTGAAAATGTTCGCTTGGACGTTCTTATGAAATACTGAAAGCCTGAGAGCTTTTTAACATGCTTTCTTGGATTGTTGCTTTCGTTTGAGGGATAGGTAAAAAAGCATAGAATTCAATTTGTAGGACAAAACAAAACCTTAAAAATGATTCCTATTCAAAATCTTTGCGCTTAATAGTTTATGAGGTATTAATTAATTATTATAATTAAGGATAGCGTGTTTTCGGAAAGTCTGCGTTTCAGTGATCTTGTTATTGTTGTAAAAAATATTCCGATCTAAATTTTCTTATTAAATCCTTAAACAGAGAGGTTAAAAGTATTCAAAAACATTTTTTTTGGAATTTGAAATCTAAAAGTAGTGGAATATGTGGGGGGGGGGGGGGCGGATGTTCTTCTAAACAATAAAATTGTGTGCAATTCTGCAGTTTATCTTAAAGAACAAGGATCCTCTAGGTGATTCACAAAGTGAATTTTTTACAGACTTTTTTTTACAACAAATTTTATTGTATAAAAAAATTCTGCTCATCTCCACTCCGCCATTTTTGGATTTTGAATTCCAGAAGGAATGTTTTTAAATACTTTTAACCTTCCATTTTGAGGAGGAAAATGGGATCGGAATATTTTTTATAACAATGAAAAATCATGCATTAATACGCAGGCTTCTCCGAAAACACGCTGCCCTTGATTACTAATTATCTCATAAACCATTAGTCGGAAAGGGTTCGAATAGGGATCATTTTAAAGGTTTCTTTATGCTCTAAAAATTTAGACCCATGCACTTTTTACTTATCTCTCAACCGGAAGCAACAATCCAAGTGAATGTGTTAAAAAGTCATTTCAATTTTCACTTTATTGTTAATTAACAAATACACACGGGTTTCACAGCTCTCAGGGTTTCAGTATTTCATTAAAACGTCCACCCGAACATTTTCAGTAACAAAAATTTCTGTTTATATTTTGTTCCAGTAAATGGCAAATGGCATTTTTGTTACCTTTTTTAAATTTTTACTAAATTAATGCAGGGATTATTGTCTATTCCAGAATCATATTTTCGTAATAATCTCATTTTAGTCCAAAAGTCCGTACCTACAGCATTACTTTTCGTACTGTTTTCGTTTGATTTATCTTATCGCTTTTGAATTATGATATTTCTCGTTATCAAGCCTGTGCATTTTAA
This sequence comes from Melikaiella ostensackeni, assembly GCA_032362435.1. Taxonomy (NCBI): domain Eukaryota; kingdom Metazoa; phylum Arthropoda; class Insecta; order Hymenoptera; family Cynipidae; genus Melikaiella; species Melikaiella ostensackeni. The sequence continues at coordinate 7,291 of JAUMHM010133008.1, forward strand.
CCCAACTCTTAATTAACATTGCGAGATATGATTTTATTCAGTTTTAAATTACATAGTTTAACAGATCTTTTGGAGACCGGTAGAAAGTAGAAAATATAGTACTTTTTGAATTACTTTTGATATTTTTCATACCACTTATTACCTGAAGCTATAAATATTATAATAATAATATCTCATTCGACTCATTATATCTTAAAAGGTGAACAAATAAAAGTCTCATGAAAAAAATGGAAATTAGAAATAAAAAAGCGGTTGTAACTGGATGAGCCAACGGAACAGGGTTTTCTATCACTCAACAATTGTTACGACAAGGTGCTGAGGTACATATAAAACAAAACAAAATTAAAAAAAAAGATTTCGAATAATTTAGAACATTCTTCTCTACTAGTTTGTTGTCATTACTGATTGGATCCAATTCGATGGGGAAAATGCGGTATGAAAATTAAAAGAACAATTCGGAGATAACCGCTGTGCTTTTTTGGTTTGTGATGTATCAAATGGAGACGAATTTACTGGTACAATTAAACGACTTTAATTCTTAGCTTAAATTAATTGGAATGCAAGATTTATTTCAAAGCATAATTCATATCATTTTCTAGCCACATTTAAGAAAGTTATGGAATTGTGCGAGCGAGTTGACATTTTTATTAACAACGCTGGAATTTCTAATGAAGAAAATTGGGAACTGATGATTGAAATAAATCAAGTAAGTTTACTTTATGAATTTTTCAGAACGTTAATGTTTTCGAGCATATTAACGTTTTCTAAATTTTATAAAGTTGTTCCCGAGATATAAAATTTGCCTAAAATTTTCGAAAAAAATGGGCTTATGCATGCGAAAATGGGTTTGAACTTATTTCTATGGTATAACAGATTCAGTCTTTCTCTGTTTATGTTTCTTATTTATTAAATGAAGTTATATGAGGAGTAAGCGGCCATAAATGCGTAAGTCCATTTTTCATTTTTCGAGAAATTTAGGCAAATTTTGCATCTTAGAATCAACTTTATGAATTTTTCAAAACGTTAATGCGCTCGAAAACAATTTTAACTGTTTTGGAGCATATTAACGTTTTCTAAATTTCATAAAGTTGTTCCTAAAATGTAAGATTTGCCTAAAATTCTCGAAAAAACAGAAAATGGGCTTATGCATGCGAAAATGGGTTTGAACTTATTTCTGTGGTATGTTTAAGGAACTTCTATGTTTGAAGAAGAAGAATGCGTTAATGCTGCCGAAAATAACTTTAACTGTTTTCGAGGACATTAACGTTTTTAATATTTCATAAAATTGTTTCTAAGACGCGAAATTTGTCTCAATTTGTCGAAAAACGAGAAATGGACTTATACATGCAAAAGAAGTTTTGAACTTATTTCTATTGCATAACAGTTTCAGTCTTTCTCTGTTTATTTTTTTTTTTATAACAACTTTAACAACTTTATGAAATTTTAAAAAAGAATGCGTTAATGCGCCTGGAAACAATTTTCACTGTTTTCGAGCGCATTAGGGTTTTTAATATTTAATAAAGTTGTTTCTGTGATGCTAGATTTGTCTAAATTTCTCGCAAAGTGGACTTATGCATGGAATAAAAGTTTTGAACTTATTTCTGTGGTGTAACAGATTCAGTCTTTCTTTGCTTCTTTTTTATTTATTGAGTAAAGTAATGAGAGGAGTAAGCGGCCATAAATGTATAAGTCCATTTTTCGAGACTTTTAGGCAAATTTAGCATCTCAGAAACAAGTTTATGAAGTTTTAAAAAGAATGCGTTAATGCACGGGAAAATAATTTGAACTTTTTTCGAGCACATTAACGTTCTTAAAATTTCATGAAGTTGTTTTTGCAATGCGAAATTTGCCTAAACTTCTCGAAAAACAAAAATTAGACTTATGCTTGCGAAAGTAGTTTTTAAACATATTTCTATGGCATAACAGATTCAGTCTTTCTCTGTTTCTTTTTTTATTTATTAAGTAAAGTAATATGAGGAGTAAGCGGCCATAAATGCATAAGTCCATTTTTCTTTTTTCGAGAAATTCGGGAAAATTCTGTTACTCAGAAACAACTTTATGAATTTTTTAAACCGTTAATGCCCCTGAAAACAACTCTAACTGTTTTCGAGCACATGCGCGTTTTTAATATTTCATAAAATTGTTTCTAAGGTGCGAAATTTGTCTAAATTTCTCGAAAAACAAGATCCGGACTCATATATGCAAAAAAAGTGTTGAACTTATTTGTATTGTATAACAGATTCAGTCTTTCTGTGTTCCTTTTTTTTATTAAGTACAATTATATGAGGAGTGAGCGGCCATAAATGCATAAGTCCGTTTTTTGTTTTTCGAGAAATTCGGACAAATTTTATAACTCAAAAACAACTTTATGAATTTTTTAAACCGTTAATGCCCCTGCAAACAACTCTAACTGTTTTCGAACACATTAACGTTTCTGATATTTCACAAAATTGTTTCTAAGGTGCAAAATTCATCTAAATTTCTCGAAAAACAAGAAATGGTCTTATATATGCTTTTTTTATATATGTTTTTCAAAACGCTAATGCGCTCGAAAACATTTTCAACTGTTTTCGAGCACGTTAACGTTTTTCAAGTTTCATAAAGTTGTTTCTAAGACACCAAATTTTCCAAAACTTCTCAAAACACGAAAAATGGACTTATGCACTTATGGCCGTTTACTCCTCATATCACTTTACTTTATGAATAAAAAAAAAGAAACAGAGTGAGACTGAATCTATTGTAGTATGGAAATAAGTTCAAAACTTTTTTCAGATATAAAAATCTTTTTTTAAAATAAAAGTAAAATCAAATACTTTTTAATTCTAGAAAGCTACTATTCGTGGACCTCTTTTGTTTATGGATTATATGGGGAAACATAAAGGAGGTCTAGGTGGAACTGTAGTAAATATAGCATCTGCTGCTGAACTTTGAACTTATCCAAGACGTCCAAATTATTGTGCTTCAAAACATGCCGTTATGGCTTTCAGTGCTTCTGTCAAAGTAAATACATATTTCATTTTTATTAAATTAAACGTATATTAATTTATCTAAAAAATGTAATCACCGACATAATAAAGCCGAACATCTCTTACCGTGATCCTCGCAATTTTCTGCAATTTTTATAGTAATTCCATGTATTTTTTATGCAAATTCAACAAAGACAAGAATTCTATTGAATTTCTTTGTTTGCTTTTTGAAGGATTTTGTTTCTAAACTTTCAGGACTTCTACGAAAAAACTGGAGTACGCATTTTGGTAATATATCCTGGAAGAACTGATACAGAGATGGGCTCGAATTTGGAGGAAAATATTTTTAAATTATTTGATGACAGTTATTTTGATGACTCTATAGAAATTATGCAAACGTGAGTAATGAGTATGAATACATAAAATTTAAAATTACAAATATATTTTTTTAATTTCTAGAAAAAACAATATGATAAATTAAAATTTTTAGTTTAGAACTGAATATTTATCGAATACAATTGTGGAATTAATTCAAAATGGAAAAAATGGATCAGTTTGGGTAATTGATGGAAACCTACCAGCTTACGAACACGAGATACGACCTTATTCCAAACCAAAGATACTTCCCATAAGTAGATCATAAAAAACATTTTTTATGCATATGATGATGAATCGTACCATTTTCAATATTGTAGAATAAAATGCTGCATCAACAGCATATTTTTTATAAGCAAATATTATTTTTTAAATGAAATATCAATTATGTTTTTAATACAAGAATTGTAAAACGTGGATATGTAAAATGAAATGAAATCATATGGGAAAAATAAGTCAAGTTTACAGCACTTCATGTCGTAGTTAGCGCGATCATTCAAAATGTTTTGTGAAAAATATGGGCCGATAATATCTCACCAAGGCACACACAAGGAAATATTGCAATCAAATCAAATTTAGTTAAACTTTTTAAATATCTAAGATAAAAAATAAAGTTTTTTTGAAGTTTTTTCCACTGAATTCCAATTATGCCTTCAAAAAACTCTGATTACCTAAATTATCTTAACTCTTATCAGATAATATATAAGAAATTGAATGTTACTAATAATCAATCTTATCATTTTTTAAATTATTTCTACCTACAACATACATAATAACATAAATCACCCTGCTTTGTTAATTGGCTTATTCACGGTGAAAAATGTTTTTTTGATTCGAACAAAAAAATTTATTTGAATACACTTTGTTTGACTTAAACAAAACTTTTATTTAAATTTCTAATAAATTTGGTTAAATTGTTCAAACGAATTTGGTTTGTTTCACACAAAACTTGTAGAAATAAAATAAACTGTCTTCAAACAAATTTGTTTGTTTGGATCAAATGAACATGTTTCTCATAGTTGCATAAGCTTTCTCTTCGCTCAGTGATTTATTTAATTTATTTATTAATATTTAAAAAATTCTATGAGCTGTTGATGTAAAAAATGAATACTTTTGTTCAAAAGTAGGGTAATATATCATTCATTACGTTGTTTAACACAATTTTATTTACTAATGGAAGGAAACATGCTGCTTTGGGTATTTATAGATTCAATGCACTTTAACATTAATTGCACTTTAATATAAAATGCACATTAGATAAAGCCGATTCGAATTTTGCAATTTAAAAAAATTTTGAAACTAAATGGAGCGTACTTTCAAATTATCATTACCTCGAAAGATTTTATTTTTAGGGAAGCTAATATTCGAAAGAAAATTAAGTTCAGATTTGGAAAAAAACATTGTTTATCAATTACTGAAGCTCAAAGTTTAATTTATAACGACCATCGAATTTCAATGATTGAGACCTCATTTTGTGTATCAGGAAATTCATTAAGACTTCATCGAATTTTATTTCCCAATCAATTTCTCAATTGTTATGCTTAACTTCAGAATAACGAGAACTAAAATGAAGCGTTTTTTCTTCAAAAATGATGTGTAGCGGTTTCTCAAGCCCCATGAAGTTTAACATGTATTTCCCATAAGAAAAGACGTTTTTGTAAATTTTATTCAGAATCGTTAATATTAGGTGTATCGAGTTGGCCGTTAGCATTTTTCTTCACAATTGGCCATGGCCATTGTTTATAGCCATTTTCTCTCAGAAGAGAGTTAGAAACTTGCGGTTTTTTCCCAAATTTTTCAACTTTTCAGTTAGAGTGAGGCACTGATCAATTGAAGTTATAAAAATAATTGTTTAAAGAACGTATTATCATTTATAACAATATTCGCTTCGAATAATGCTAGAAAGTTGCGGTTTTTCCTGAAATTTTCAACTTTTTTCCACTGTTTATTTAAAGTGATGGAATGATTAATGCAATTTAACAAATATAATTATTTAAACAAATTATTTTTTCTTATGGCTATCTTCTATAGTAATGCTAGTGAGTTGCAGTTTTTCCTGAAACTTTTAATTTTTTGTCCACTTTTCACTTAGTGAGGTAATAATTAATGCAAGTTAACAAACACAATTGTTCAAACAATTTATTATTGTTTATGACTATCTTCTCTTAGTTTAATGCTAGAAAGTTGCGGTTTTTTCTGAAATTTTCAGCTTTTCTTTGACTTTTTAGTTATGAACAAATAACGAATGAACATCAAGGAGAATCATTTTTTGAAACTTTTTTGTGTCAATTAATATTTTTAAAACATTTGCAAAAGTGTAAAAATTCTTTATTCCGAAAAAAATTGCACACTATTTAAAAATGATTCTAGAATTTCTCTAGCCTCTCTAGAATTTCTGCCGGCTGCATTCTTTGATAAGGGGCTCCAAGGGGCTGAGAGAGAGAGAGAGACCGGTTATGTTTGGAGACCTTTGATTTACTGCAAAGGCCATTGCAGGCCATGTCCGAGACCGGCGGTATTTCGAGGTTCCAGTGCATTATTTGTTCATAACTAAAAAGTAAAAAAAGTGGAAAATTTCAGGAAGAATCGCAACTTTCTACCATTATTAAAACAGAAAATTATAAAAAATAATATTTTGTTTAAACAATTATGTTTGTCGAATGCATTAATTTTCACCTCACTCTAAATAAAAAGTGGACAAAAAGTAAAAAGTTTCAAAATAAACCGCAACTATCTAGCATTACTATGGAAGAAGATTGTTACAAACGATAAATAATTGTTTAAAAAATTATTTTTGTTAAATTGCATCAATTTTCACCTTACTATAAGTGAAAATAGGACAGAAAGTTGAAAATTCCAGGAAAAACTGCAACTTTCTAGCATTATTCTGAGCAAATATTGTTATAAATAATAATAAATTGTTTGAACAATTGTTTTTGTTAACTTTAATTGACTAGTGCTTCGCTCTCACTGACAACTTGAGAAATTCGGGATAAACCGCGACTTTTTAACTCTATTCTCAGAGAAAATTGTAGTAAACAGTGATAAATTGTTTAAACAATGTATTTAAACATCTAATTATCAGTGGAAACTAATATTTCATATATTAGAAACAATTTGTACTAAAAGAAACAGCAAAAAAATAATTATTAGCGCCAACAACTCGCAAAACACAATTTTTCACTTATGGGGTTTTTTGTGACCCTATAAAACAGACTTATGGGGTTGAAATTCAAAATGTAACATTTGATTTGTATTCTTCGGCTAATTGTGAAGAGAAATGCTGAGGGTCAACTCGATACACCTAATATTGACGATTCTGAACAAAATTTACAAAAACGTCTTTTTTTGTTATTGGAAATTCGTGTTAGACTTCACAGAACTTGCGGAACCTCTAAATATCATTTTTTTCAAAACAACATGCATTTATTTTTTTGTGGGTTTAAACAAATTTGGGGGGTAAGAGCATGAAAATCGAAGAAAAAATTTTACATGCATTTTTGGACCACCCTGCTCTGCATATGTTGACATACTATTTTATACGATCCAAAGTTATCTCTGCCGATGCTTCAAATATTTAAATAATTTATTTAATTTGACGTTTGAAAATTTCAAAATTCAAATTGGCGGATCCTATACGGTGGATAATCATTGTGAAAACAAAGCCGATTCGATTGAAAATTGCTTCTCTGGGAGTTTTCGGGTAGCTGATTAAAAATAAAAGATAAAAATGTCAAAATTCAAAATTGCGGATCCAATATGGCAGATTAAGATTGTAAAACAAAAGCGATATGACTACAACTTGTTTGTCGCGGACATTTCGGGATGGTGATTTCAACGCCAAACTCAAAATTTCAAAATTCAAATTGACCCATCTAATGTGGCGTTCTAAGCAGTTCTATGCAGTATTTTCTCTCAAAATCAAGCAACTTTCAAAACTTGCCAACCCATACATTTGTAGTAATAATGTTTTTTTGTATAACAAAATTCAAATATTTGACAAACTTTAAAAAGTTTATTCAAGAACGAAGAAAAGAAAAATGGATCAATGAACTAAATTAATGTAGCGCATAGAACATTAAGGTAAATAAATATAAGATAAAAATAGTAGAAAAGAAGTTAAAACAAAATAAGATTGTAATCACCAATTTAACAATAACAAAATTGTGATTATATTAACATGAAAAGTGTTCGAAGAAATATTAACACCAAAACCGTTTTGTATTTACAATGTAGATCCGTCATATTGTAACCGAATTTTGAATTTTCAAATTTTGACTTTGGATTTGAAATCGACGACTCGAAAAATCCCCGAGTAGAAATTTTAATTTGCAACGGTATTATTTTACAATTTTGGTCCACAATGCTGGCTCCGCGATTTTGAATTAAAAATTTTTACATTGTTCTTGAAATAAGCGACCCGGAAAAGGTCCGAGTAGCCATTTTTAGTCAAATTGGTTTTGTTTTACAATTTTGGTCCGCAATATTGGATCCTCCATTTTGAATTTTGAAATCAGCACTCTGAAAACCCCCGAGTAGCATATTTTAGGCAAATCGGTTCTGTTTTACAATTTTGAGCCGCCGTATTGGATACGTCATTTTTAATTTTTTAATTTTTACTCTGGATTCGGAGCCAGTCATTTGGTCCGCCATATTGGATCCTTAATTTTGAATTTCGGAATCAGCACTCTGAAAACCCCCGAGTAGCATATTTCAGGCAAATCGGTTCTGTTTTACAATTTTGAGCCGACGGATTGGATACGTCATTTTGAATTTTTTAATTTTTACTCTGGATTCGGAGCCAGCGGCCCCAAAAACCCCCGAGCAGCCATTTTTACTGAAATTGGTTTTGTTTTACAATTTTGGTTCGCTATGTTGGTTTCTCCATTTTGGATACTAAAATCAGCACTCTAAAAACCCCCGAGTAGCATATTTTAGGCAAATCGGTTATGTTTTACAATTTCGAGCCGTCGTGTTGGTTCTGACATTCTGAATTTTTTAATTTTTACTTCGGATTCGAAGCATGGCAGCCTTTTTTAACCAAATTCAAATAGATTCATTAAAATTATTGATATTTTCATTAAAAGTTTTTTTGTAATCGTTTTTGTTGAAGCCAAAACATACTTTTTTGTTAATATGAAATATATTTTTTGGAAAAAACCCACGAAACTTGCATTTTATCAATAATTTCTTCTGTAAAGCATCCAATCTAAGTTTTTACTGATTGAATAAATTATTTAATACCCCTATACCAGACATTTAGTAACATCTATCATAAAATTAGATTCAATCAAATTTTTGTCAATTACACTGAAAACCATATTAACAAAAACAGGAAAATAAGAATGGATAAAATAATTTTCCATATAACTTCCTGCGTATAAAGTCCAAAAAATTGTAATCCAATGTTTTGCAAACACTTCACCACAACACTAATTGAAGAAACATTTCAATAATTTTTGAAATTTTAAAAAAATTTTGTTGATTTTCTTTTTCTTTTTAAAGACAGAAACATTCATCCACTTTTTTAATATAAATTTTTCAAATTATGAGAAAAATTCTTCACTGGGAAGAAAATTCAGAAAATGAAGTGTAGTAAACAAGAGATGGTCGACGACTGGCCGTCTATATAGACCCTTAGAAAGACGATCATTTTAACATTTTTTGAGAGAATAACCAGTCCCAAACCCTCGTAAAAGTCATCTGTTGGAAGAATGCTAATAGAATTTAGGAAACTATACAGAAAGCAAATATCAGTAAATATCCCCAAATATCAAGATTTAGAATTTAGTCCAAAGAAACAATAATAAGATAGTAAAATATTTTTACATACAATTATAAAATTTAATTTTAATTGTACTCAATTATTATACCTCAAAACTTAAAAAACTTATTATATTTATAATAAGTACCAGGATGACATTTTAATTATATTAACAGTATACTTAGAAAAAACAAATGTATAGTAGACTGAAAGTATATTAAATATATTTGAAATCGAAAACATCTGTAAAAATCATAAGATTGGAGAAAAATGTAAATAAATTACTCAATGGTACATAATAACAGAATGTACATATTGTCCATATGGAATCTTCCTCAGAATAACTTTTTTGTCGGCAACAAGGGTACCATTTCTTTTACCTGAATGTATGCAAAACCTTTTGGCAACCCTATTTTTTGATAAGCACCAGGTTAACAATTGAATTAGTTGTAATAATGAAAATTGCATGTAAAACCTCTTGGCAACCTTACTTCATGATAAGTACCAGGTTAACATTTTAATTAGTTGTAAAATTGAAAGAACCTGAAAAAATTATTACAAGATTTATGTTTGTAAAAATGAGAAGTTGTATGTAAAACGACAGAATACCACAAAACCGTCCATTGTGTGATGTAGCGAGAGTTATTTCTTCACGTTGACAGATATTGTCAAAACCTATCCTTCGTTATTGATCGCCGTAATATCACGATTTCCACATACATCTGTTGCAAAAAATATCGTGTGCAACTGGAGGAAAGTGCGATTCCCCCCTAATTGCACAATATGCTTTTAATGCATGCTTTTAAATTGTAAAAATTTCGATTTGTAATTGAATTGTATGCTCATATTTCATATTCTTATATCCCTAATTTTTAGAAATAGGAACATATTTTAAATATAGTCAGGAACGTAACATGACAGGCAAAAAAAATCAATGTAGTCAGTTTCAAGCCTTGCAAGAGATAGAAGTTGCTGCTTAAAACTTTGTGTATAAAGTAAAATTTCAGCTAAAAACTTTTATATTTTATTAAGCAGTCGTCTCATGTAAAACATTATTTGGAATAGGGTCTTCTGTTGCTCAAAAATTGCTGCGACGGAGAGCAAAGGTAAATTAAAAGGTACATTATTTATCAAATTCCAATATTACATTCATGTGAAAAATTCACCAATAAAGCTAATATTGTTCATTAAGACGGGTTGGGTAAAAAAAAAAGTAGAACCCCTCATAACCTGCGTCAATTTAAAATACCATAGATAGATCAATATCCTGAGGTTTCGAGGGGCCAAAATAACGTTTAAAAATTTATTTTATCTCAGAGTTCAAAAAAAATCGTGAATGTTTATTATTTTGTCATTTACATAATATGCCCAGTTTTCAAAAATTTTGGTGGATTTTTAAGTTGAGTTCATCTTGAAGTATCTCTCATAAAACAAAAATTTTCAGAAGCTCTATCGAAGTAATCCTAAAATTTCTTTGATTCTCTAAAAACTTTTTCACGCTCAAAATGTACCTATAAAGAAAATTAAACATATTATATGGAGGAAATTTGGAAAGTTATTTTTATTTCCATATGAATTTAGAAATTTTTTGGAAAATTCTGTATAATTTATAGTAATTTATGGTAACTTATCGCTTCGGGTGGGTCCAATCTGTTGACGCGAACAACTTTTAGCTAGATAATTTTCATTATTCATCTCTGATGTCACTTTTAATTCCCTAGGGACTGAAATGTAGAGCCTTAGCCCCGCTTTATAGGCATTAAAAAGAGGTGAAATCATGAGATTGTTATCAAAAATAAATTTTCAAAATTATTTTAACGCCGTGAAATTTCAGGATATTGATAGATCTATGAGTTTTCCAATTTTATGAGGTTATAAAGGACCAAAATGTAACTTTTATGTGCTAGACTATTTTTGGTTCCTAAATTTTTTTATTCATCCTACTGTTTATTCAAAATTTGCGTACGTATTTTCATTCAATAGCTTGTCATCAATTATTCTTGATCTGGGAAAATCAAAGGGAAAAGATGGTGTGCAAGATTTAACAAAGGAATTTTTTGAAAACAAAAACACATTTTTTGCTTGTAATGTATCCAAAACAGACAAACCGAGGAGCTATTCACTCTGAAGTCGAACGTTTAAGTCCTAACGAAATCACGTAATGCTATGAAAAGCATAGACTCGTAACCTTGAAGTCGTAGTAGTCATGACGAAGTCA
>JAUMHM010133054.1:8600-18609 GCA_032362435.1 Melikaiella ostensackeni
GGACCCCCCCCCCCCCTAATGAGTCTTATTGAAATCGTCCAGTTTATTTATTGATAACAAGTTTGGGCCGTACGGATCAAAATCATTGAATTTTTTAAGTTTTACCTTAAATTTATGATCAGAAACCGGGTCAGAAAGCCTGGAAGCTTCGAGCCGAGCTGTTCGAGAATTGAAGCTGTTCGAGTACTCGAAACTTTCGAAACTTTCAGGAACTCGAAGACAATCGAACCAGCTCTAACTCGACTCACCTCGGCTCGAAAAAAGACGGCTCGACTCGATTCAAAGTTTTGAGCTTTTTGCACAATTTTATTCTAAGAAAGACCCTGGTCAACTAGATTTGACGTGGCTCTCAATTAAGACCGTTAGTTAGAGAAAAGTAATTAAGTTGGAATCAATCTTTTAGTGAAAACTAGTTAAAGTAAAATAAAATCTATTGATATAGGCGTCGTCAAAATTTTCCCCTCGTAGATGTGTCCGCAGTTAAAAATGCACCTCAAGAAAAATTAGCTGGTAATTTTTCGTACACGTGTGTATCAGTGAGATATGATTAAATGTCTAATTACAATGACTTTCTGTTCTTCTTTCTCTTACTTAGTATTAAAACATCTTTCAAATATTCAAAGAAGAAGGCTTTCAATTCTTACAATATTTTGGTGCCCGTCCAAGAGTCCAGGACTAAGTTCTATACTTTTTATAGGACAAACTTTTTCCGCGTATGGAAAACTTAACTGAGTTACTAGTTTATAAATTAAATTACAGACAAAGAAATGGCTAATGTGACGTCTGATACATTGTAAAAAAATTCCCATTGTGAACTTTCAATACAGTAATGGAAGTTTAGTGCGAGACTGTAATGTAATTTTACAATACATGATGTATTGTGATTTCACAATCGACGCAGGCGTCGCTTCACAGCGGCGCACACGCACAACTTTCAAGTTCACAATACTTGTATTGTAGTTTCGAAGACTTACTTTACAAATATTTCAATTTCACTTCACAATACCTCGATTGTAATTCTACATTACATTTTGTATTATAGAGTTTGTAAAATCACAAGATTCTTAACAGTGTGGCCTTACTGAAGTTTTTAGCACATCGTGCTCACCCACTAGGATTTTTCAAATATCAGAAACGTAATTCTTATGAATTTCAACTCCAATTTACTAAAAAATCTGACGTGATGGAAACTTTCTAATACTATGAGAAAAATTGTTGGTTGTGATAACAAAACAATTTTTTTGCTATAGAATCAACAAAATTTGGTTAATTGAACAAATATCATGTTTTGTTGTTTCTACTAAAGCTTTAGTTGATTCGACAAAATCGTTTCTCAAAATATAAAAATTTTTTTGGGTAAGTAACTTTTTGTTGTTGATTCTGTAGCAACCAAATTGCTTTTCTGTCCCAAAGAAACATTTTCTCACGTATTGGATTCGTTTTTAGTATACCGAAATTACTGTGAGACAACCACAATGTTTGAGCAATTAAAATCTTATAGACTGGTAAAATTAACGTATAAGGTGGCAGCTGACAAACTATAAAAATGAATCTAATCATTAAGAGATTATTAAGAGATTAAGCAGTCGAAAAAGAGATTTATTAAATTATGAAGAGGTTTATTAAAAATGTTTCTAAAAACCAAAGGTATTGTTTTTAGAGAAAGAATATAGAATGATAGATTCTTGAATGATGCATGGTTTAGGTTTCAAAAGACACTAAAAATCTTTTTAAATTATATGTTCAATCTAGAAAAGTGTTTCTAGGTTGCGTGGAAAAAAAATATTGTAAAAAATGTTTGAATTCAGTTGAGGATGGGAATATTTTTCACCTAGACATTTCAATGGAATTGACCTACGTCACCATTCTTTGGAATTCATGTGGAATTTTGAAAATTTTAGAAACCTATATACTTTTTCATTTTGATGAATCACAAGCTTAATATCAAGCGTCCTTAAAGTTGTGCGATACTGAAGTCAGTAATAAATATTTTTGAGACAGGCGAAGAAAAGTGTGAGATGTATTCGCATAAATAATTGCGAATCTTTGAAATTATATTGATATGTTTAAATACTACTTCAAAATTTTGTTACATGAAGTTTTCCATTCTTAATTTTTTTTTTCACTAAAACGAACGAAAAGTAGGGTATACAGAATATTGTAATAATATTGATTCGACATAAATTTTAAAGCCTAAAAAAATTAGTTGGACTGGCTCTCCATTCAAGGGAGACCGGGGCAAACCTGAGCATCAGGGTAAGGATATACAGGTATTTCAACAAAATTCTGCTCGAAGTATCTCAGCTTTGCACGAGGATCGAGGAACTATTATTTAAAGTGTTCAGGATATCCAAGATACTAAAGTGAGACGACACTACGCATTTGAAAAAATTTAAATACATAGGGGGGTCTTAGGTGAATTCTCTTCTGATAAAATACCTTTGGGTTTGCCGAATACATTCTCATCACGTGTCTCTCGCTTCGCAGTCGATTAGAGTATGTCCAGGGAACAAAAATTTCAATACTATGTTGAAACCAATTATATTAAATTGATGTTATATTGATTTGTCTGCCGCCGTCTGGGACTTCTTATTTAGATATTGAAAAATGAAGGACAAACTTCATTCTTCATCACTGTTTTAACATTTTTTCCTTATTTTGCATTAATCTTTATTCGCAGTATTCGTGGTTAAAAGCCCTAAATATTGGTGACAGAAGGCTTACTAATAGACAGACAGGTGGTGTGACTGTCATACTTGAATTGGCAGCTATATTTGAAGTTAATTTTTCTATATAATAGATAATAAACAGTAAGTAGTAAGACTTTTCCGCCACAAATGCTTACATAATATTTGAATGACTCCTAATCAATATTTGTGTCTGATTGGGAAAATACACGATCTCTAATGAAGCCTCACTTTATAAAATACACATCTCAATACATCGCACTATGCCTTATTTATAATTTTTTATAAAGTCCGCAGCGCTGCACTGGTTTCCTCTAGTATTTTCTTAGAACCTATAAGAATACAATGGTATCCGTCAGGGGGATAATTTGAGGATTAAAATCACATTACACGTTAATATAGAACTTTGTTTGTCTTATATTAATTTCTCTACTTTATTAACGAATTTCAGGAAACGCTTTTTTAAGAAATAAGATAGTTCTTGATCATTGAGCTAAAAATTTAAATGTCATTTTTACTAGGAGAAAGGTACAGATTATAGCCACAATTATTTTCATAAAAAATTACAATAAATATACTAAAATTTAATAATTTTCTTTTTGTTTTACTTTGAAGAGATTACTTGGGGAAGGTTATCTATAATAATACACATAAGACTTACAATAACAACTATTTATTCATAATTTTTAATGCTGAATTACAATGAGTACACTTTGTGTCTTGATACTATCTCGTATAACTTATCCAATCGCGGAATCAAAATTTCATGGACTGACGAAAGTGACCCTCTTACCTCTATCTATTCCCTTCCTTATATAAGTGCATCTATCCCTTGCCACCTCCAGCTTTTTTTCGCCAAACCATCCACCAAACCTAAAACCGCGATTCACCAAGTTTTGAGTCTTTTCGCATCTTCTCCCTCAACCCTCGAATCTTCGCAGTCTCAAGGAAGAAACGAAATCCGACGGGACAAGAGAGTTCTCTCCCCTCGGCGATTCGCCATTCCATGCATGGAAAATAGAAGGTATATATATGCTTCGTAGTTTGTGTTTACAGGCGTATTGTTGTCTTTTTCTGTGTGTACATGTGTGATGATGGCAAATACGGATCAGCTATCGGTGATAAGATTCTTGGCTCTACAATTAACGACTTTTAATAGACTTAGCATAGTACCTAGACACTATGTTTATGTGAACTTTACAACACGAGGAACTCACGGGTAAAAGACTTTGTACATGGATCTTACATACGCAAGCGCCTCCGGCTAATACTTTTCGTGGAAAATCATTGCTTTTCTTTTTTCATACCCGCTCTCTTCTGTCCTTTTTATTTATTGGAGATATTTGTCCAAACGCGAATATATTACACCGCGAGAGGATCGTACATAATATGTGAATCGTATCGCGAGACACATGCACATGGATTAAACTTACTCGATCGGTAAATAACTAAGCTGTTATTTATATAAATAAAATGTTAGGTTCAAGACACTACAAGTCATCTGTCGTTCCTATAATACAGTTTTCGAGAATCGCGATTAAAACGACGTCACATCATGTCAGCTTGCAAGGGGACGATTTGCTTAAGATGCTACAAAAACTCTATCAGGAAGATCAAATCCTCTCCTCGCAATGATATCTTCAAAACGAAAGTTGTATGGTTTCATTTTAAAAGAGGAATCAATTTTTCAGATAATCTAATTATGGTTCCCAAATTTCCTAATTGTAGAATTGCACCAATTGTATACCTGGGAAGAATAAGATTGCATTCCATCTAGGCCCATAATTTGTGTGACCAGAGAGATCCGCAAATAAACTGGAACCCCCATTTAGCGAGGGTCTCGGGTATGGCCTCGGATGACCGTGACTCCGTTCCAAGAATTTGCATGATGTAAACAGTCAGGTGGAACTGCTGAACTTCGCTGAACTCACGCGCCTCTCTCTCTCGGACCCTTGGACGCCCTCATCAACGAATGCGAGCCAGTGGATTCTAGGAAATTATATTCTAATTCTAGGAACACGGTATATGGATGCCGGTTGAAGGGGGGTTTCAGTGTATTAGTAACCTGAAATAACAATTAAAATTCAGTTCAGATTTGTCAGTGCTACAACATTCGTTAATGAAGAAAGAGGTGCAATGACGATTGGCCGATCGTTTTTAGCGTTCGGTAATGGCTGCAGTGAGCGGCCTGTTATTCTCTTAAGAGTATTAATTAACTAGTTACTCGCTCAATATAGGATAGGTATGTCTCTATGAACGCATGCACGCCTCGCACGCACTCTCAAACAGTCTTCATAAATATTTCTTTTATCGCTTCGCCCCTTTTCCTCTAATCTTTCTCGCTTTTTTTCTATATTTTCAACGCGTATGTATATATGTATATATAGCACGATTTCGAAAGACGATTTTTCGAATGAAGGGAGGCAAAACACTTGTACATCTGGCAGTACAAATCCTCTTCTTCTTTACTTTACCTATGGCCAAGTGACTGAGCACTTTTCGGGCGTTTATAGTACATACATTGAATAGATCTCAGTGATTCCTCGTATCTGGGGACGAGAAAACAGCAAAAGACGAAACACGAGAAATTGCGGAATTGTTCGCGATGGATTTTATATGCATCTTTGATATGTCTCCATCGGTTTGACGTGATTTTTTTCTTTCCATAAACTCACAAGCCTAATAACTCTACAGCTCAGCCAGAAGTTTCACTTCGCAGTCCATCTTCGCTGCTTAAGAGAAAGATTTTGGGGCACCAGTCGAAAATAGAGATCTCGACTCACCACCTAACTACGACTTCTCAAAACTGAAAGCAATCATCCAGGCTTTTCCTATGAAATTTTCTTGTATTCTTCGGCTCAAAAAGCCTTCGAAGGATCACTTAGTACTACCCAAGCTCGTTCGATTTATGGGAAGTTAGCCTTTGGTCGAGTTACTCGGCATCGATGTTGCAGTTCTAATATACGCAATAGAGTTTATTGCGCGTCCTCCAGCCTTTTCTAGGTTGCACTTGTAAATAGAACGGAGTTTTTATAGTAACCCGCACGGGCATCTGTAACAGAAAAAAATCGAATGGATTATATTCACAGGTCAATCATGGTATATGAATAGCGACAATATTTTTGTTACGATTGCTACGATGTTAAATTTAAAGCCATGCTATTACCCGATTCCTATTTTACCGACATTTTTTCGCAACAACCTACGCCCATACAAATTGAGATATCGAGTTGAAATTTTTGGAAATTAATAGAAACGCACTTAGGAATGTTTGTATGGTTCTGAATTTCTGAAACTACAAAAAAATTTAATTTTGGAAAATTTTTGGAAAATTTTCTTTTTTTTTCCTTAATCACATTTATAGAAATATTATTGGCATTTGTTCAGTGACAACTTTACTGGTATTTGGAAGGATGTCATTTTTAATTGACTCAAGAATTAAAATTGTTTTCAGAAGCTTTTTGTATTGGAATTAGGGTCTTATGAGTATGTACCATTACATGCAGTAAATTGTACAAAAATGAATTTGGTAAACGTTTCGACCTCGGATAGGGGCCCTCTTTAGTATTGATATAACTATGTTCTTGCCCTCCATGTTCATTTGTGGACGTCCCCATAAAAAAGACCCTTACCGCCTGTTCTCGTTTTGGAGATATTTACGTTTTTCTAAGTCAAAGTCAAAATTATTATTTCTGGATTTGAGTGGAAGTTGATACGAGGACCTATACTGAGTCTATTGTCACTATACTCATATCCTGGAAGCAACCCGAAGTGGGTATATTTCATGTTCAAAAAAAAGTCTGACATGTGCTTTATGACACACGCCAACTTTAGATGCGTTTTTCGCGGTAAGCGATTTTTCGAAGTTCCAACTTCGAATATGCCCCGGACCGACCATAAGAGCCCTTTTCATGCGAATGCCTACATATATTCACCATGTGCGGTATTATGCTGGATATATCATCGCTCTAATTATGGAAATTAACTGATACATGGACAAAGGTAAGTACTGAGTAACTGGTAGTTGCTTGGTTAAAAAATTTTGCTCCTTTTCGGTACTTGAAATCATTATGAGTTCAAATTTTAATAGTAAATGTATGTACCTTCACAGTACCGTTCACGTGTATGAGAACGGCTGCTTTTTTGCATTCGCTAAAATTCGCGTAATCTGTGTGTTCTTAAATCATCAATATTTCCCACAATTCTGCACATTTTTCTATGTTCTTGGGCTCATTTTGAAGGAAAAATAATTTTCTTTTCAACAAATCAATTAAATTGTGCAAATTTTCACCTTGTTCTTCCTACTATCTGAAATTCCGAAGCTTCCGTTCAATATAAGAGTAAATCTATTTGTTGACAGCGCTGTCTATAAGACTATATGTATCATACGCAAAAAAAAGAATGTAATATTTACTTATCAAGAAATGTAAATCATAATCTATACTGTTAACATAACTTAGAGTTGTTTATATTATCCGCCAAAGTGACAGGATAATTCGTAATTGAAGCACTGTGGAACAGTGTTCTGCAGTGTTGGTACTGGTAACGACTAACGATAATCAAATTTAGTTGTCTATTCTTGTGAAATCTACTGAACTGGCTTCTTGTCCACGTAAGTACTTGAAGGTTCTGTAGAATTCACCGAGTTTTCAGTGAAATATAAAGTTTTTTTCTGCGTGCATTTGTGCCGAGTATGAGTCTATCTGCATTTTGATTTCATCAGTTCCCTCTCAAAGATTAGATATTATTTATGAAACTCAATGAACATCTTATGATTTTTTCTCGTATACAAGAATAATTCTGACGTCATCTAACTACGTCACGCTGGAGTGAGCAGATTGGGGTAGAACGCAGAATCGGTAACAAAAAACACGAACAAAACATTACTCTTGTCTAAAAGTGTCCTCTGAAATAGATTGGACTATTGTAAAAAAACTAGAACTTATTTTACAGCACTTAGCAAAAAGCAACTGGCATCTGTAAATCGCCATTTTCTCTAGTTTAATGAACTGAAATGACGGTAGATAGCGCTAGCGTCGCAACTTTCGCTATTTCTCGAATAAAAATTGAGGTAAAAGCAGACGAAAGATTACCCAGGCAAGTTAAAATCATGAAATTATCTTCGCTACATGTCCAGTTTAACATGGGAGGCTAATTTTTGTTGCAGCGAATCTTTCACCTGGAATCGATGTAAGCTTTATCTTTTGTTTTTTCTGTGCTGTTTCAAAATACCACCCGAATTTCATATAGTTTTCATTCATTCGCGTAGATGTGACGGATCATGTCATTTTTGCAGCAAGTGCCATTTGCGGCACCTCATTCGGGAAAAATGTTATGTCCACGTTACACTAATAAAACATACGCAATGGAACATTTATCGCTTCATATTTTTGAGAAGTCATATCTGTCGCTGTTAACTACGTTAGATAAATTTCTATTAGTGAGTCCTATATTTTAAATGAAGAAGGTCTCACAAATTAAAAAATGTCTGGGTCGGTAATGATTTCTTAAACCCGTCATCAGCCATTCTTTGAGAGTGTTTCTCTCAACAGACCATTTGTAAATAGAATATCCAAAGTTGAAAATAACAGCAATTGAAAATATAATTTTTGAAATTAAAAGCAAAATAAAAAAATTAATCAAATGATTACCATATAAGCTTTTGAAATTGATTTTGAACAATTATCCTAATTACTGGTTTTTCTTTTGATACCTAGTATCACTGAAATCTTTTTCATTTCACAGGATGCTGCCTTAATCTTGGTAGCACTAATGAAGTGGTGTAAAGAGACTAAGATGGTGGGGTGAAGAAGATAGAATCACGACCTGTGACGGTCTGAGGGACTGGCTGGGTCATTCGGCAGTCGTTAGTTTATTCGGAAGAGGCTGGAAGAGGCGCCGCTCACTAATTATATCGCTGGTTGCATACGTTAGCGGCACGAGTCAGACAGATGAATAGCCGAAGACCAAGAAGAAAGAAGAGAGTGATGAGAGTTTCAAATGTTAAGAGAGAGAGAGAGAGAGGGAGAGTGGGGGGGCGGCTCCAAAGAGGGAGAAACAAAAGATAACAGGGTGGTAGATAGCTTCGAGAAGGCAAGTAGAGTAGACAGTAGAAGATCTGGTGAATCGGGGCCAGTCGAGTCACTCCGGGCCGCCCTCGTACGGCCTTTGAGATCGAGCCGCCTTTCGACTTTTTATCGAACTATCTCTTATGATTGAAAAAGACTACATTAATAGACCCCTGATTCCTTTCCTTCTCTTCCAATTGGTTTCCTCAGTCCTTTTCCCTTTTTTCTTCTCTAAAATTATAAGATCAAAAGCCTAGTTTTTTATTCGACATCATTTGAGTGACTCTGCCTTATTGATACGCCTGTTGGGTGATTTTGCAACATTTTAAGTGGCGGATTATCTTCGAAACAACCAATTGCTTGTAGGAATATGTATTTTTTGTGCAAAGTTCGTTGTAACTATTTTCTATTCTCTTCACAAAATACAATCCTAACCTTCTATCGATTGACAAGAATGTAGAAACCAACGAAATATTCTATCTTTTAATAAAATAATTTATGTTTGACACGATAAAAATGCATGTCCTGGTTAAAACAGAAAGCGACTATAATTGCAAAATTGAATAAATAATTATTTGTGACACAAGTGCGTAAACTAGGTAATTGCAAGGAGTGTAATGCTTGCACCATAAACCGGAGGATTGTGCACGAGCGAAGCGAGCGAAGAAGCGAAAACGAGTGCTTTGAGCCGCAGGAAAATTCTGCAATCACAGGAGTAGTAATTACCTGGTACGAACGTATATCAAATACTATTTCTTTCAGTACCCGACCGAGAAAGTTTTTTTTAGTCAAATTTGCGAATAATTTTGTAAATATTGACTCTTGAAGTTATTTACAATCCGATGAAGCGGCAAAACTATTTTTTGAGAAATTTGTCAGATCTGTATACTTGAATTGTTTTAATTTGCCATTAGGAGTTTTAAAACACCCAGCGGCAAAATGAAATAAGAATAAAAATTTTGCCTGATTTGTATACTTGTTAGGAGGTAAATAATAAGTAGGTATTTTATATTTAGAACTGAATTGCGCACAACAATTCAGGACGTTTTCATTGCTCGATGGCTGGAAGAGAACTGAATATGCTCCGAGCCTGTACGCTACACTATGGCCCAGGTATGCTAGTGGCAGATATGGCCCCTGGGTAGTAGTGAGGATGAGGGGTGAGATTCAGGCGGTCGTAACGCCCCGCTTTCTGGACAATTTTTGGTTCTCCGAAATCTACAATTTTACCCTTCTAAGTTTGATTGTGAAACC
>JAUMHM010133063.1:0-18608 GCA_032362435.1 Melikaiella ostensackeni
AAAGGGTAGGGGTTTAACTAATATTATTTCTGTGACCAGTCACACGGGTGTCTTCCCGCCCCACAAGATGTTGGAAAGGGTTAGGGATTCGACTAAAATTATTTCTGTGACCAGTCACAAGGGTGGTTTCCCGTTCTCTCCATGAGACGTTGGAGAAGGGCCGTGGTTTGATCGATATTATTTCTGTCACCAGTCACACGGGTGCCCTCCCGCCCCCACGAGATGTTGAGAAAGGGTAGGGGTTTGACAAACATTATTTCTGTGGTCAGTCACAGGGGTTCCTTCACGCCCCCACATGATGTGGGAAAGTTGTTGGGGTTTGACAAACATTATTTGTGATTCCAGTCAAAGGGATGCCTTCTCGCCCTTATGAGATGTTGAAAAGGGTTAGGGGTTCGACTAAATTCATTTCTGTGAAGAAGCACAGGAGTGCCTTCCCGGCCGTAAACGATTTGAAAAAAATGTTGTGAACATAACATTTTTCTCTTTGAAAACGTGATTTTTTTAAGTTGTGACATTGAAAATTGTTTTTTTTTTTTAAATTTTCATGGCCATACTCGTGATCAGTGCCTAAAAATACATCGCTACACGCTTTTCGGAACATCACACCCGAGATGAAAAAAACAGCTGGCAACGAACAATGTTGCCGGTGCCGGCGAACTAGCCACTACGTAATAATTTTATGAAGAAAATTTAATTTAAAAATTGATTTGCATCGATACAATAAATCTCTAAATGAACCTACAAAGTAAATTCATAATAGATTTAATGCTTTCACGATGATTCATTATAATTTTCGAAATATTGAGATTAAAAATTGTTTTAAAAGTTTCTAAAACATTTCAAAACATATGAAATCTTAAATAATTTCCTAATGTGACTGAGGAGCCGCCCATAAACTATGTTACCAATTTGAGGGGGCTGGGGCACCAAAAACTACGGTCAAAAGTTAATTTTTTTTTATTGAAAAGTCTACTATTATATTTTCGGTTCGGAATTTATCTCGTTAATCTAAAAATTCTACTAATTGGTTGAAAATGTAATTATTCTGTCGAAAATGCAAGTATTTTGTTAAAAAGTCATCTGTTCTGGTCAAAAATTCTACTACTTAGTTG
The DNA here is from genome assembly GCA_032362435.1 of Melikaiella ostensackeni. Taxonomy (NCBI): domain Eukaryota; kingdom Metazoa; phylum Arthropoda; class Insecta; order Hymenoptera; family Cynipidae; genus Melikaiella; species Melikaiella ostensackeni. Next base: position 1,116 of record JAUMHM010133063.1, read on the forward strand.
ACACTTGAACCACCTTGTTAACAATTTATTTCTTTGGTTGAAGATTCATTCTTTGGTTGGCAATTTAACTATCGTGCTGACATAGTTTCATCTTTGTTTGAAATTTTTTGGCTTTAAAATTCAATAACTTCGTTGAAAATTAGTATATTTTGCTGAATATTCTCCTATTTTGGTAAAACATTAATCTCCTTGGTAGAAAATTCATTTTTATTCATAAAAAATTTAATATTTCTTTGAAAATGTGTTTTTTACTTGGTTAAAAATTAATCTTTTCATCTAAAAATTCAACTATTTCATTTTTGGCTGAAAGCTTATGTTTTTTACATGAAATTTAAAGTATTTGTTAAAAAATTCATGTGTTTTGTACTTTTTTTAGTTTACCTCTCTGGTTACATTTCTCAATATTTTATTGAAAATTCGTTTTGTATTTTTTCAAAAATTAATTTTCATTCTGAGAATTTAACTATTCCATTTTTATTTGAAAATTCATCCTTTACAAGGTAAAAATTCGTCTTCTTGGGTAGAAAATACAAATGCTTTGTAGAAAGTTGGTCTTTTTGGCTAGATAATTCGACAATTTGATGAAAATTTTCTTCTTTCTTGACTGAAATTTTTTTTTTTCGTAAGCTTCAACACTTTTATTGAAAATTCATCTCTTTTGGTAGAAACTTAATCTTCTTCGGTTAGAAATGAAACTGTTTGAAAATTAATCTTCTTAGTTAAAAATTCATCAAATTTCAAGTTTAATTTTTTACCGTTATTAAGAAACTTTCAACGCAATAAATGAGGCATTTTCTTGAAGAGAAAATTTATTTTTGGTTTAATAGATCGAATTTCCGCCGGACTTTCCTCTAAGTTATATATCTTTTGAATTAATTATTTCTTTTATAGTCACAATGTTTCTCACGTATGATCTTCCAATTCCCCCCCCCCCCCCCGTCTAATGAGAAATAGTACAATTCCCCCCCCCCTCTCAAATCGTTTTACGTAATTTCTGAACGTCCCCTAATATAAAAAATATAAAATCAGAGGGAGGCGTTGCAGTTTGTTCTTTAGACGTGTATCATTAATATTATTTTCACCTTTTATCACATAAATTTTCAATCAAACAGTTGAATTTTCAACCAAATCGTTGAGTTTTTAACCAAATAGTTCATTTTAACGAGAAAAGAATTATTTTCAAGAAAATATTTAAATTTTTTATAAAGAGGATTAACTTTCGGCTCAAATGATGAATCTTCTACCAAAAATACGAATTTTCAAGAAAATACGTAAATTTTTAACCGTCATATTGCATCTCCAACTAGTAGAGATCAAATCTCAACCAAGAATGAAATAGTCAAATTTTCATATAAAATATTGATTTTTTACCAAAAGAAAAAAATGAATTTTCAACAAAATATTTCAATTTTCTACCAAGAAGATTAGTTCACAGCCTGAATAATGATACTTCAGCCAAAAAAATGAGTTTTTAACAAAGTAGTTCAATTTTTAACCAAGCAGTAAATATTCAATTTATTTACTTAAGGTTCCGTCGGCCTTATGGAATACATTCTCATCATCATATTTGCTTTCGATTTTCTGCGCTCACCGAATAACACATACAAATAAGTAGATAAAAAGTCGATTACATAACTATCTTGATGATTTACGATTGGGCCTACAAAGAAACGCTCAACAGCAATTCTATTTGATCTTTTAAAAGCACAAATTCTACTTTCTTAGCTTTCCTTCTTATCGAGCGACCTTTGGCTCAAAAATAAAAATAAAAATATTCTAATATAATTTTCCATATTTAAAAAAAAACTATGCATTATACTAAAAAGTGTTCAGAGAAAAGCGTATAGGTCTTCGTAAAAGCGAAAATTTGGATATCTGAACTTTTTTTCGTACCTCGCGTTATTAGGCTTTAATTTTTCGTTCTCGTTTCTTTTTTTGAATTTTGTAAATGCCATAATTCTCATATTTTTCTTTTTATAGAAAAAAGTCATGAGGATAAATTGTTCGACTTTCTGAGTTCCACGAATAGAAATACATTTAATTTTTGAATGAAATATAATGTTTTCGGTTTCAGAGGTTGTCAAAACGTGGACATTTGACGAAAACGGGGGAGGGGGGTCAAATTTTTCACAAATGTAATACCTTCTCTGATGAGAATGTAAAAATGAGTTTTTAACACTGTAGTTCCACTTTTACTCTAGCAGTTGAATTTTCAACCTAAAGAAATGAATTCTCAATAAAATTGTAATAGTTAATATTTCAGCCAAAAAAGATTTTGATTTTAAATCATAAAAAGTTGAATTTAACCAATAAGACAAAACTTCAACGAAAAAGCTGGATTCTCAACTAAAATCAAATAATTTTCAACCAAAAAATTGCCTTTCTGACCAAAACGATTTATGTTCTACCAAAAGCAGTAAACTTTCAATCAAATAAATATGAAGAAAGAAATATTTAAAGAAGTTTTCACAAAACAAGATTGTATTGAAATACACTGAGAAAAAAAAACAAAATAATTCTATATGAAGAGGAGGCTTGCAATAGTAGTGATAATAATAACATAAAAGCGTGAGGCGTAAATATTAAAATGTTTTTCTCATATAAATGTAATGTTCAATCTTTACGCCCACGCTTTTACTTTATTATTATTACTACTATTGCAAACCCGTTTTTTCAGAGCGTATTATTTAATTTTTTTTCAGTGTATTTTATGAAAAGCTTGTTTCCCAAGAACTTTTTTTAAATATTTATTTTATTTTATGCTTTTTAGTCTTTCGCAAATATTTTTTCCTAAAATTTTTCGCAATTTCGAGCAGTCTCATTCCTCTGTTCAAACTTCTTTTTTTGGAGGGGGAAAGACAAACTCAAATTTGATAGAATTTTTTATTGTCATCAGAAATACGTATGAATGCAAAGTTTTAAGTCGAATAGATATGCGGAAGTGAGTCAAAATTGGAATGTAAGGTTTGACCCTGAAATTAAAGCTTGTAAAATGGTTGCATTTTTAGCATATTTTTTCTAAAATAATGATACATATTCGTCTTTCTAACTCCTTCAACATATTTTGTAGAATTTATATTTGTTTTTCTGTGTAAAAAGCGGCTTTCCATAAAACTTGAAAAACTTTATATGCTATTTGTGACATCAATTAAAAAAAATTGGTAACCTCATTTTTTTCTTTGAGACTGCCTAATGAAATACAAATATCTTAGAAGGAAAAGAATGGTGCCTATTATCTTCTAAATAACGATAACCATATATAAAGACTGTAATGAAGTCCACAATATTAGTGCTGTAATCAGTTTTTTCTCTGCTTGGAAAAAATGAAGATCGTTTTTATTTTCGTTTTCATCTTGATGGCCATCTTTAATTCTATTAGTGAATATAATCATAATATAAATATACTATAAAAAATATAAATAAAATGTATAATAATATTGTATGGTGATAATCTTTAAATTCATTCATTCACTTCGTCCATATTGAAGAATTCATAATTGCAAATCTATAAAATTGAATAATTTTCGGTTTTAAATCTTTGAAATTGTTCTGTTCTGAAAAAAATATTAAAAATTGCATCATTTTTTGTATTAGACATCAAATATTGGAGCCGTCAATTGTGAATATATTTAAAATTGAATAATCTTGAACTGCAAATTGTTAAAATTAAAGAATTCTCGATTTTAAAAATTCGTAATTGAACTATTCAAAAAAAAACGTTCAAGATAACATACTTTTAAAATATAAATCCTCGAAATTGAATAATCTGGAGTTTTATATTTTCAAAATTCAAGATTTTTAAAATGTAACTCTCCAAAATTATAGAAATTCAAATTGCAAATCTTCAAAATCAAAGCGTTTTTAATTTTGAAAATTTACAATTAAAGAGTATACAAGTTTTAAGATCTAGTTGAAGCTTTATCATTTTATTGAAAACTTATTTCCTTGGTTGAAAATTTAAGTTTTTTTGTTGAAAAGTCCTTCTTTCTGTAAAAATATATATTTTCTAGTTGAAAATTCATTTTCTATGTTCAAAATGTTAGTATTCTGTTGAACATTTTTTCATGTTGACAATGTATTTTTTAGTTGAAAATTCAACTATTTGATTCAACATTCATTCATTTCGTGGAAAATTCATCTTTATGGTAGAAGCCTAATCTTTTTCAGTTCAAGATTTAACAATTTCGTTGAATTTTTTTTTTTACTTGAAAACGTATCCTTTTTAGTTCAAAATTTAATATATTTATTGAAATTAATTCATCTGATTGAAGATTTATCTCTTTTGCTTGATAATTCAAGTACTTGTTTGAAAGTGGAACTTCTTTCTCAAAAATTCATTTTAATGGTTGAAGGTTCATCATTTTAGTTGAACATTCATTTATTTGGTTAAAAATTTCTTCATTTTGATGAAAATGTTAATATTTTGATTGAATATTCAACTATTTGGTTCAAAATTTTTGTATTTTGTTCAAAATTCGGTTTTTTATTCGAAACCTAATCTTTTTTAGTTGAGGATTCAACTATTTTGTTGAAGACTCATCTTATCTGGTAGTATTTAATATTTTATGATTTAAAATTAAATTTTTTCGCGGTTAAAATATCAACTTTTACTTGTTTCGTTGATAATTCGTCTCTCTTGGTTTCAAATTCAAGTACTTGGTTGAAAGTAGAACTATTTTGTTAAAAATTTATTTTAATGGTTGAAGGTTCTTCATGTTAATTGAACATTAATTTTTTATTTGAAAATCAATCCTTTTGGCTGAAAATTCAACTATATGGTTGAAAATTTATGTATTTTGGCGCCTACAAAAAAGTGTTTTGTAGCCCATGAAGTTGTTAATGAAGTCGTTCAAATCTGCCCTCTACCCCTCACTCCTCCCGTCCTAACTCACGCCTCCACTTCACCCCTTTCCACGATCAATCCTTTCCTGACTTCCTCTCGTTTCCCAACACTTTCTCTCCCCTCCCCTCACTTCCGCCCGTTTCATCTCATTTTCCCTCCCGCCCTCATTTCCCCTCACATAACAATGCTCCTTCCATTATTTCTATTCATTTCCCCACCCCGTCCACACTTTCTTCGCCACTAATTTCCCCTCACTCCCCTTCCCTATCCATCACACATCTTCCTTCAATTCACCATCCCTCCATTTCCCCTCAGTTCCTCACCCGGCACTTCTCTAAAATTATTGAAATCATGGGAAATTTTATAAAATCCCTGAAAATTTTTCAACGCTCTTGAAAGTTCCCCTAAACCTTCTGAATTAATCTAAAATCTTCAAAGTCCCTTGAAATTCATTCCAATTCTTGAAACCTATTGAAAAATCCTCTGAACTTTTACAAGTATTTATCCCAAAGTATTTAAAATTCTTGAAGATGTTTGGAAATATCTTGGAATATTTTTAAATCCCTTAATTCTTGCGAATAAATTCTTTGAAATCCACCAAAATAATATGAAATCTCTTCAAGATACTAGAAAAATCATTAAAATACGTTATGGAAACGTTTGAAATGCTTGAAAATCTTTAAAATTCTTTAAATAAAATCGACTATTTCAATAGGATGTACCGAACGTAACTCATCAATAGATATTAATGTACACCCTTAATTTAAAAGAAGGAAGATTTGAGAATTCTGATTTTTTGGAGAACCCCTGCTTGTGATTCTTGCAAGCATTGCTTTTCCAAATTCGAGTTTCAAACTTTCGCCTCGGGGACCCTTGCTTGTCTATCGCTATTGTACGTAGATACCGTCACAGCCTTTCGAAAACTACTAAAAATTCCAGAATTATAAATTTTATTTGTATCACATTATTTTTAAACCTCTTTAACATGAACAAAGCGCAAACGCGCTTCTACATATTCGCGTTTTAGTGCATGTACACAGAAAAAATAAAATTTAAAACTACACTGTGAAAAAATTCTGTTTTGTCTTACTCCCCCCCCCCCCAACTCCGAAAATAAGGTAACGGATGGCTAATTAAATTTTTGAATAAATAGTTGAATTTTTAACCGACAATGATGCGTTTTCAACCAAATGGTCGAATTTTCCAACTAACAAGATTAAAATTCAACCGAAGATAGTTACACTTTCAATCAAATAGTTGAATTTACAAGGTGAACAGACAAATTTCAGTAAGGATTGCAGCATCTATCGCGATGTTCGTCGTTTGTATTAGGCATACCGGATATTAAACTGACGGAAAACTTGAATTTATGAAGACTTCGTGAAATACAATCTTAATAAAGATCAAATCACTGAATGAAACTGTAGTTCTGAAAGTAACTGATTCCAAACGTAGTCCTGCAGCGATCTGATTGAACGTAAATCTCTGAAAAAAACTATTCACATAAACATTTTAGACACCAAGGGTGGAGCTTAACAAATATAAATAATCCATATTTCCGTGCTCTGAACCGATATAGACTTAAGAATAGATGGAAATACAGGTATATTAACTGGCGCAAGTGGAGAAGTGAAGCTCTGCTTTTGCGATTCTCAATTGCTTCTTGCGAAAGAACAAGTGAAGCTCTGCCTCCACGATCCTCAGTTATTTTTTTAGTGAGAAAAAGTGAAGCTCGGTCTTAGTGTTTCTCAATTGTCTTTCTTGGAGAAAACAAGTGGAGCTCGGCCACTGCAAAGCTCAGTTGCTCCTTGCGAAAGAACAAATGGAGCTCTGCCTCCACAATCCTCAGCTGTTTTTCTAGTGAGAACAAGTGGAGCTGGATTTTAGTGTCCCTCAGTTGTATTTTTAAGAGGAAACAAGTGAAGCTCGGCCTCTGCAATGCTCAATTGCTCCTTGCGAAAAAAGAAGTAAAGCTCTGCCTCCACGATCCGCAGTTGTTTTTCTAGCGAAAACAAGTGAAGCTTGGTCTTAGTGTTCCTCAATTGTTTTTTTTCAGAGGAAACAAGTGGAGCTCGGCCTCTGCAATGCTCAGTTGCTCCTTGCAAAAAAAAAGTGGAGCTCTGCCTCAACGATCTTCCGTTGTCTTTTGACAGAAAACAAGTGAAGCTCGGTCTTAGTGATCCTCAATGGTTTCTTCAGGGGAGCAAATAAGGAATTGCAATCATCGACCTCGAAACCCCCAAGTAATTATTTCCAAGCCGAATTGAACAATTTTTGTTGTTGGGAACACAATCACCGACACGCAGCTGCCATATCGATCCACCATGTTGAATTTTGATATTTTAACTGCAGAATCTCAATCAGTGACGAGGAAAACCTTCTAGCAATCATTTACAAGCCGATTTCAGCAATTAGAGTCACTGATTGCTGGGTTGTTTATCATAAATCCGCCATTTTCAATTTCGCAATGTGTCATATGGTTTGTCAAAGTACCTATGCAAACGTAGAATTCAAGCCCAAGAGGCGTATTTCAAATCGACACTTTCATAATTTATTTTCTTTTTTTTTAATAATCTGTTCATCTATGTTTTTCCTGACTCTCGACGGTTGAGAAAGAATGCCCTATATATATAGTAAGAATTTATGCTTTCGATCTATACACAAAATCGAAAATAAAGAGGCTGCCTTCGGCAAGCATCAGGATAAATGTATAATAAACCAGAAATACAAGAATTATCGATTAATTATCAAAATAAATTAATCACACGAGTGATTGATTCATGAAGGCCATAGCTGGGTTAGCATCGTTGGTCGACCGCAGCAGATATTTGGTTCGAATTTCATTGAAAGCTTTTTGATAACGCCACAACTTTTTTTCTATAATACACTCATGCCCCCTCAGTAACAACATATATTTCTGCTAGAATGATTCCAATTTTACATCACAGTTGAAAGAATAATAACATTTTATTGGCCTCTAGGAAGTATGCCTTTCTACTAAAACGAGGGGTCTTCTTAATTTTAACTAATGACCCTTGAATGAGCATCATTCGAAATCATATATATGGTTTTGCATAGATTTTACTTTACATCTTGCACTTTTCGATCTTTTTTGTGTACTATTACGTACGCCATATACGTACATGCAACATACACCAAATGTGTACGATAAACGCAATATGCACATTGTGTCAATCACGTCAGTTTACGAATAATATTACTCAATGCTATTCACTTAGTGGATATATATATATTCACTAAGTGAATAGCATTGAGTATTATTATTCGTAAACTGACGTGATCTTGACAACGTAATATGACACCACTGCGATAAGCATTTAATATATATATTAAATGCTTATCGCAGTGGTGTCATATTACGTTGTCAAGATCACGTCAGTTTACGAATAATAATACTCAATGCTATTCACTTAGTGAATATATATATATCCACTAAGTGAATAGCATTGAGTAATATTATTCGTAAACTGACGTGATTGACACAATGTGCATATTGCGTTTATCGTACACATTTGGTGTATGTTGCATGTACGTATATGGCGTACGTAATAGTACACAAAAAAGATCGAAAAGTGCAAGATGTAAAGTAAAATCTATGCAAAACCATATATATGATTTCGAATGATGCTCATTCAAGGGTCATTAGTTAAAATTAAGAAGACCCCTCGTTTTAGTAGAAAGGCATACTTCCTAGAGGCCAATAAAATGTTATTATTCTTTCAACTGTGATGTAAAATTGGAATCATTCTAGCAGAAATATATGTTGTTACTGAGGGGGCATGAGTGTATTATAGAAAAAAAGTTGTGGCGTTATCAAAAAGCTTTCAATGAAATTCGAACCAAATATCTGCTGCGGTCGACCAACGATGCTAACCCAGCTATGGCCTTCATGAATCAATCACTCGTGTGATTAATTTATTTTGATAATTAATCGATAATTCTTGTATTTCTGGTTTATTATACATTTATCCTGATGCTTGCCGAAGGCAGCCTCTTTATTTTCGATTTTGTGTATAGATCGAAAGCATAAATTCTTACTATATATATAGGGCATTCTTTCTCAACCGTCGAGAGTCAGGAAAAACATAGATGAACAGATTATTAAAAAAAAAGAAAATAAATTATGAAAGTGTCGATTTGAAATACGCCTCTTGGGCTTGAATTCTACGTTTGCATAGGTACTTTGACAAACCATATGACACATTGCGAAATTGAAAATGGCGGATTTATGATAAACAACCCAGCAATCAGTGACTCTAATTGCTGAAATCGGCTTGTAAATGATTGCTAGAAGGTTTTCCTCGTCACTGATTGAGATTCTGCAGTTAAAATATCAAAATTCAACATGGTGGATCGATATGGCAGCTGCGTGTCGGTGATTGTGTTCCCAACAACAAAAATTGTTCAATTCGGCTTGGAAATAATTACTTGGGGGTTTCGAGGTCGATGATTGCAATTCCTTATTTGCTCCCCTGAAGAAACCATTGAGGATCACTAAGACCGAGCTTCACTTGTTTTCTGTCAAAAGACAACGGAAGATCGTTGAGGCAGAGCTCCACTTTTTTTTTGCAAGGAGCAACTGAGCATTGCAGAGGCCGAGCTCCACTTGTTTCCTCTGAAAAAAAACAATTGAGGAACACTAAGACCAAGCTTCACTTGTTTTCGCTAGAAAAACAACTGCGGATCGTGGAGGCAGAGCTTTACTTCTTTTTTCGCAAGGAGCAATTGAGCATTGCAGAGGCCGAGCTTCACTTGTTTCCTCTTAAAAATACAACTGAGGGACACTAAAATCCAGCTCCACTTGTTCTCACTAGAAAAACAGCTGAGGATTGTGGAGGCAGAGCTCCATTTGTTCTTTCGCAAGGAGCAACTGAGCTTTGCAGTGGCCGAGCTCCACTTGTTTTCTCCAAGAAAGACAATTGAGAAACACTAAGACCGAGCTTCACTTTTTCTCACTAAAAAAATAACTGAGGATCGTGGAGGCAGAGCTTCACTTGTTCTTTCGCAAGAAGCAATTGAGAATCGCAAAAGCAGAGCTTCACTTCTCCACTTGCGCCAGTTAATATACCTGTATTTCCATCTATTCTTAAGTCTATATCGGTTCAGAGCACGGAAATATGGATTATTTATATTTGTTAAGCTCCACCCTTGGTGTCTAAAATGTTTATGTGAATAGTTTTTTTCAGAGATTTACGTTCAATCAGATCGCTGCAGGACTACGTTTGGAATCAGTTACTTTCAGAACTACAGTTTCATTCAGTGATTTGATCTTTATTAAGATTGTATTTCACGAAGTCTTCATAAATTCAAGTTTTCCGTCAGTTTAATATCCGGTATGCCTAATACAAACGACGAACATCGCGATAGATGCTGCAATCCTTACTGAAATTTGTCTGTTCACCTTGTAAATTCAACTATTTGATTGAAAGTGTAACTATCTTCGGTTGAATTTTAATCTTGTTAGTTGGAAAATTCGACCATTTGGTTGAAAACGCATCATTGTCGGTTAAAAATTCAACTATTTATTCAAAAATTTAATTAGCCATCCGTTACCTTATTTTCGGAGTTGGGGGGGGGGGGAGTAAGACAAAACAGAATTTTTTCACAGTGTAGTTTTAAATTTTATTTTTTCTGTGTACATGCACTAAAACGCGAATATGTAGAAGCGCGTTTGCGCTTTGTTCATGTTAAAGAGGTTTAAAAATAATGTGATACAAATAAAATTTATAATTCTGGAATTTTTAGTAGTTTTCGAAAGGCTGTGACGGTATCTACGTACAATAGCGATAGACAAGCAAGGGTCCCCGAGGCGAAAGTTTGAAACTCGAATTTGGAAAAGCAATGCTTGCAAGAATCACAAGCAGGGGTTCTCCAAAAAATCAGAATTCTCAAATCTTCCTTCTTTTAAATTAAGGGTGTACATTAATATCTATTGATGAGTTACGTTCGGTACATCCTATTGAAATAGTCGATTTTATTTAAAGAATTTTAAAGATTTTCAAGCATTTCAAACGTTTCCATAACGTATTTTAATGATTTTTCTAGTATCTTGAAGAGATTTCATATTATTTTGGTGGATTTCAAAGAATTTATTCGCAAGAATTAAGGGATTTAAAAATATTCCAAGATATTTCCAAACATCTTCAAGAATTTTAAATACTTTGGGATAAATACTTGTAAAAGTTCAGAGGATTTTTCAATAGGTTTCAAGAATTGGAATGAATTTCAAGGGACTTTGAAGATTTTAGATTAATTCAGAAGGTTTAGGGGAACTTTCAAGAGCGTTGAAAAATTTTCAGGGATTTTATAAAATTTCCCATGATTTCAATAATTTTAGAGAAGTGCCGGGTGAGGAACTGAGGGGAAATGGAGGGATGGTGAATTGAAGGAAGATGTGTGATGGATAGGGAAGGGGAGTGAGGGGAAATTAGTGGCGAAGAAAGTGTGGACGGGGTGGGGAAATGAATAGAAATAATGGAAGGAGCATTGTTATGTGAGGGGAAATGAGGGCGGGAGGGAAAATGAGATGAAACGGGCGGAAGTGAGGGGAGGGGAGAGAAAGTGTTGGGAAACGAGAGGAAGTCAGGAAAGGATTGATCGTGGAAAGGGGTGAAGTGGAGGCGTGAGTTAGGACGGGAGGAGTGAGGGGTAGAGGGCAGATTTGAACGACTTCATTAACAACTTCATGGGCTACAAAACACTTTTTTGTAGGCGCCAAAATACATAAATTTTCAACCATATAGTTGAATTTTCAGCCAAAAGGATTGATTTTCAAATAAAAAATTAATGTTCAATTAACATGAAGAACCTTCAACCATTAAAATAAATTTTTAACAAAATAGTTCTACTTTCAACCAAGTACTTGAATTTGAAACCAAGAGAGACGAATTATCAACGAAACAAGTAAAAGTTGATATTTTAACCGCGAAAAAATTTAATTTTAAATCATAAAATATTAAATACTACCAGATAAGATGAGTCTTCAACAAAATAGTTGAATCCTCAACTAAAAAAGATTAGGTTTCGAATAAAAAACCGAATTTTGAACAAAATACAAAAATTTTGAACCAAATAGTTGAATATTCAATCAAAATATTAACATTTTCATCAAAATGAAGAAATTTTTAACCAAATAAATGAATGTTCAACTAAAATGATGAACCTTCAACCATTAAAATGAATTTTTGAGAAAGAAGTTCCACTTTCAAACAAGTACTTGAATTATCAAGCAAAAGAGATAAATCTTCAATCAGATGAATTAATTTCAATAAATATATTAAATTTTGAACTAAAAAGGATACGTTTTCAAGTAAAAAAAAAAATTCAACGAAATTGTTAAATCTTGAACTGAAAAAGATTAGGCTTCTACCATAAAGATGAATTTTCCACGAAATGAATGAATGTTGAATCAAATAGTTGAATTTTCAACTAAAAAATACATTGTCAACATGAAAAAATGTTCAACAGAATACTAACATTTTGAACATAGAAAATGAATTTTCAACTAGAAAATATATATTTTTACAGAAAGAAGGACTTTTCAACAAAAAAACTTAAATTTTCAACCAAGGAAATAAGTTTTCAATAAAATGATAAAGCTTCAACTAGATCTTAAAACTTGTATACTCTTTAATTGTAAATTTTCAAAATTAAAAACGCTTTGATTTTGAAGATTTGCAATTTGAATTTCTATAATTTTGGAGAGTTACATTTTAAAAATCTTGAATTTTGAAAATATAAAACTCCAGATTATTCAATTTCGAGGATTTATATTTTAAAAGTATGTTATCTTGAACGTTTTTTTTTGAATAGTTCAATTACGAATTTTTAAAATCGAGAATTCTTTAATTTTAACAATTTGCAGTTCAAGATTATTCAATTTTAAATATATTCACAATTGACGGCTCCAATATTTGATGTCTAATACAAAAAATGATGCAATTTTTAATATTTTTTTCAGAACAGAACAATTTCAAAGATTTAAAACCGAAAATTATTCAATTTTATAGATTTGCAATTATGAATTCTTCAATATGGACGAAGTGAATGAATGAATTTAAAGATTATCACCATACAATATTATTATACATTTTATTTATATTTTTTATAGTATATTTATATTATGATTATATTCACTAATAGAATTAAAGATGGCCATCAAGATGAAAACGAAAATAAAAACGATCTTCATTTTTTCCAAGCAGAGAAAAAACTGATTACAGCACTAATATTGTGGACTTCATTACAGTCTTTATATATGGTTATCGTTATTTAGAAGATAATAGGCACCATTCTTTTCCTTCTAAGATATTTGTATTTCATTAGGCAGTCTCAAAGAAAAAAATGAGGTTACCAATTTTTTTTAATTGATGTCACAAATAGCATATAAAGTTTTTCAAGTTTTATGGAAAGCCGCTTTTTACACAGAAAAACAAATATAAATTCTACAAAATATGTTGAAGGAGTTAGAAAGACGAATATGTATCATTATTTTAGAAAAAATATGCTAAAAATGCAACCATTTTACAAGCTTTAATTTCAGGGTCAAACCTTACATTCCAATTTTGACTCACTTCCGCATATCTATTCGACTTAAAACTTTGCATTCATACGTATTTCTGATGACAATAAAAAATTCTATCAAATTTGAGTTTGTCTTTCCCCCTCCAAAAAAAGAAGTTTGAACAGAGGAATGAGACTGCTCGAAATTGCGAAAAATTTTAGGAAAAAATATTTGCGAAAGACTAAAAAGCATAAAATAAAATAAATATTTAAAAAAAGTTCTTGGGAAACAAGCTTTTCATAAAATACACTGAAAAAAAATTAAATAATACGCTCTGAAAAAACGGGTTTGCAATAGTAGTAATAATAATAAAGTAAAAGCGTGGGCGTAAAGATTGAACATTACATTTATATGAGAAAAACATTTTAATATTTACGCCTCACGCTTTTATGTTATTATTATCACTACTATTGCAAGCCTCCTCTTCATATAGAATTATTTTGTTTTTTTTTCTCAGTGTATTTCAATACAATCTTGTTTTGTGAAAACTTCTTTAAATATTTCTTTCTTCATATTTATTTGATTGAAAGTTTACTGCTTTTGGTAGAACATAAATCGTTTTGGTCAGAAAGGCAATTTTTTGGTTGAAAATTATTTGATTTTAGTTGAGAATCCAGCTTTTTCGTTGAAGTTTTGTCTTATTGGTTAAATTCAACTTTTTATGATTTAAAATCAAAATCTTTTTTGGCTGAAATATTAACTATTACAATTTTATTGAGAATTCATTTCTTTAGGTTGAAAATTCAACTGCTAGAGTAAAAGTGGAACTACAGTGTTAAAAACTCATTTTTACATTCTCATCAGAGAAGGTATTACATTTGTGAAAAATTTGACCCCCCTCCCCCGTTTTCGTCAAATGTCCACGTTTTGACAACCTCTGAAACCGAAAACATTATATTTCATTCAAAAATTAAATGTATTTCTATTCGTGGAACTCAGAAAGTCGAACAATTTATCCTCATGACTTTTTTCTATAAAAAGAAAAATATGAGAATTATGGCATTTACAAAATTCAAAAAAAGAAACGAGAACGAAAAATTAAAGCCTAATAACGCGAGGTACGAAAAAAAGTTCAGATATCCAAATTTTCGCTTTTACGAAGACCTATACGCTTTTCTCTGAACACTTTTTAGTATAATGCATAGTTTTTTTTTAAATATGGAAAATTATATTAGAATATTTTTATTTTTATTTTTGAGCCAAAGGTCGCTCGATAAGAAGGAAAGCTAAGAAAGTAGAATTTGTGCTTTTAAAAGATCAAATAGAATTGCTGTTGAGCGTTTCTTTGTAGGCCCAATCGTAAATCATCAAGATAGTTATGTAATCGACTTTTTATCTACTTATTTGTATGTGTTATTCGGTGAGCGCAGAAAATCGAAAGCAAATATGATGATGAGAATGTATTCCATAAGGCCGACGGAACCTTAAGTAAATAAATTGAATATTTACTGCTTGGTTAAAAATTGAACTACTTTGTTAAAAACTCATTTTTTTGGCTGAAGTATCATTATTCAGGCTGTGAACTAATCTTCTTGGTAGAAAATTGAAATATTTTGTTGAAAATTCATTTTTTTCTTTTGGTAAAAAATCAATATTTTATATGAAAATTTGACTATTTCATTCTTGGTTGAGATTTGATCTCTACTAGTTGGAGATGCAATATGACGGTTAAAAATTTACGTATTTTCTTGAAAATTCGTATTTTTGGTAGAAGATTCATCATTTGAGCCGAAAGTTAATCCTCTTTATAAAAAATTTAAATATTTTCTTGAAAATAATTCTTTTCTCGTTAAAATGAACTATTTGGTTAAAAACTCAACGATTTGGTTGAAAATTCAACTGTTTGATTGAAAATTTATGTGATAAAAGGTGAAAATAATATTAATGATACACGTCTAAAGAACAAACTGCAACGCCTCCCTCTGATTTTATATTTTTTATATTAGGGGACGTTCAGAAATTACGTAAAACGATTTGAGAGGGGGGGGGGAATTGTACTATTTCTCATTAGACGGGGGGGGGGGGGGGAATTGGAAGATCATACGTGAGAAACATTGTGACTATAAAAGAAATAATTAATTCAAAAGATATATAACTTAGAGGAAAGTCCGGCGGAAATTCGATCTATTAAACCAAAAATAAATTTTCTCTTCAAGAAAATGCCTCATTTATTGCGTTGAAAGTTTCTTAATAACGGTAAAAAATTAAACTTGAAATTTGATGAATTTTTAACTAAGAAGATTAATTTTCAAACAGTTTCATTTCTAACCGAAGAAGATTAAGTTTCTACCAAAAGAGATGAATTTTCAATAAAAGTGTTGAAGCTTACGAAAAAAAAAAATTTCAGTCAAGAAAGAAGAAAATTTTCATCAAATTGTCGAATTATCTAGCCAAAAAGACCAACTTTCTACAAAGCATTTGTATTTTCTACCCAAGAAGACGAATTTTTACCTTGTAAAGGATGAATTTTCAAATAAAAATGGAATAGTTAAATTCTCAGAATGAAAATTAATTTTTGAAAAAATACAAAACGAATTTTCAATAAAATATTGAGAAATGTAACCAGAGAGGTAAACTAAAAAAAGTACAAAACACATGAATTTTTTAACAAATACTTTAAATTTCATGTAAAAAACATAAGCTTTCAGCCAAAAATGAAATAGTTGAATTTTTAGATGAAAAGATTAATTTTTAACCAAGTAAAAAACACATTTTCAAAGAAATATTAAATTTTTTATGAATAAAAATGAATTTTCTACCAAGGAGATTAATGTTTTACCAAAATAGGAGAATATTCAGCAAAATATACTAATTTTCAACGAAGTTATTGAATTTTAAAGCCAAAAAATTTCAAACAAAGATGAAACTATGTCAGCACGATAGTTAAATTGCCAACCAAAGAATGAATCTTCAACCAAAGAAATAAATTGTTAACAAGGTGGTTCAAGTGTCAACTAAGTAGTAGAATTTTTGACCAGAACAGATGACTTTTTAACAAAATACTTGCATTTTCGACAGAATAATTACATTTTCAACCAATTAGTAGAATTTTTAGATTAACGAGATAAATTCCGAACCGAAAATATAATAGTAGACTTTTCAATAAAAAAAAATTAACTTTTGACCGTAGTTTTTGGTGCCCCAGCCCCCTCAAATTGGTAACATAGTTTATGGGCGGCTCCTCAGTCACATTAGGAAATTATTTAAGATTTCATATGTTTTGAAATGTTTTAGAAACTTTTAAAACAATTTTTAATCTCAATATTTCGAAAATTATAATGAATCATCGTGAAAGCATTAAATCTATTATGAATTTACTTTGTAGGTTCATTTAGAGATTTATTGTATCGATGCAAATCAATTTTTAAATTAAATTTTCTTCATAAAATTATTACGTAGTGGCTAGTTCGCCGGCACCGGCAACATTGTTCGTTGCCAGCTGTTTTTTTCATCTCGGGTGTGATGTTCCGAAAAGCGTGTAGCGATGTATTTTTAGGCACTGATCACGAGTATGGCCATGAAAATTTAAAAAAAAAAAACAATTTTCAATGTCACAACTTAAAAAAATCACGTTTTCAAAGAGAAAAATGTTATGTTCACAACATTTTTTTCAAATCGTTTACGGCCGGGAAGGCACTCCTGTGCTTCTTCACAGAAATGAATTTAGTCGAACCCCTAACCCTTTTCAACATCTCATAAGGGCGAGAAGGCATCCCTTTGACTGGAATCACAAATAATGTTTGTCAAACCCCAACAACTTTCCCACATCATGTGGGGGCGTGAAGGAACCCCTGTGACTGACCACAGAAATAATGTTTGTCAAACCCCTACCCTTTCTCAACATCTCGTGGGGGCGGGAGGGCACCCGTGTGACTGGTGACAGAAATAATATCGATCAAACCACGGCCCTTCTCCAACGTCTCATGGAGAGAACGGGAAACCACCCTTGTGACTGGTCACAGAAATAATTTTAGTCGAATCCCTAACCCTTTCCAACATCTTGTGGGGCGGGAAGACACCCGTGTGACTGGTCACAGAAATAATATTAGTTAAACCCCTACCCTTT
>JAUMHM010133163.1:0-18598 GCA_032362435.1 Melikaiella ostensackeni
TACCGGCTCAGGGATCGAACCCCGGACCTCTAGTAGGAAGTCCGAGCGCTTAACCGTCTGAGCCACCGAGGCTCCTTATTATTATTATTATTATTATTATCATTATGAATTGAAAACTTTGGCTTTTTTGTAGAAAAACGTTTCTGAATGAATTAAAATTGTTCAAGAAATTATGGGTAAGTAATTAAGAGTCTCAAAATAAGAGGAGCTAAAAGAATTTTTTACAAAATTTGCTGAAAGATGAATAATTTTCTAATTTCTCCCTTATTCCGACCAAAAGTCACATTCAAGCCATAAAAATTGTTAAAACAATTGAAAACGTAGAGAGTTGATCGTGTTTTCTTTCGATTTCAATAAATTCGTTCATGTGACTCAGAAAATGTGTAAATTTTTTATATTTTCTCAAAATAATTCTTTTGAATGGATAGAAAAAGGTTTGAACAATTGATAAATGAAAAAATATATATGACACTTACGAAATTGTCCATTCAAAAAGATCTGTAAAAACTAGGAAAAAGGAACAACTACGACCAATATACCGTAAAATACTTGATCCACATTCAGAGGGTGTGTTTTTGGGCTTGCTGGAAGGGGGTTGAGGGTTGAAATCAAAAATCAATGCATACTAGAACATGTTATCCTAGAGTATTGAAAAATTATTTTAGAAGTAAATAGTGATTGTGTCTCAAGTGTACCCCATAAAATAAAATTAGAAAAAATTGTTTTAATTTTTTTACTCGTATTTTAGAAAAACAAAATCCGTAATTCTCATGAGGGTATAACATTGTGACACTTAAACACATAAACTATAGATTTTTTTCATAGAAATCGGTTGAGCCGTTCTCGAGAAAAATTTTTGTTTTCGATATTTCTCTCTATCCCCATAACTCCCATTAATTTTTTTTCAGATATAATCTTTTGGGAAATCTAATCTCACATGAAGGTCAACTTATTATGAAAATCTCAACTGGACCCTAGCGGGGACAGCACATACGTGCCTATTTATCTATGCCTTCTCGCCGAATTCTATTGAATTCTTCATAATTTGTTTAAATTCCTTCGAGCTCTCTTGATTTCGTCTAAATTAACTGAAATTCTTTTGAATTCAGGTCACTTCTTGCGAATTAGCTAGAATTTAATTTACATTCAGTCTTTACGAAATTCCAACAAATTTAACAAAATTTGATTTATCAGAATAAGAATTTGAATGAGAATTTATTAAAATTTTAATTATTCGCCTCAAATAAACCTGGATAACCCACTTCTCCACGGATAAGGAAGGGTTGGATTCTATGTCATGTATCTCGTGAAAGTTTACTCATGGAACTATAAATGTTTTTCAGTTTTTCTGCATTTAAAAACGAAGAAAATGACTTCCGATTTAATGAGAAAGAGTTAATATTTATCTAAGAATAGTGTTTTCAGAAGAACTCTATTTTGAAACTTTTTTTCTCCGTTTTTTGAAATTATCTTGAAAACCGTTTGAGCTATTTCAAAGTAAGGTGCTCATATGATTCAGTGTTAAAATAATACATCGAAATCATGTATTATTTGCAATGAAAAATACTTTTCATATCCATTCATAGGACGGTATGTCATTTTTCGAAATAAAATTGACTAAGGAAAACCGAAATACCTGACATGTAGGCAAAAAATGAAGTTCGGATTCGAATTCAGGACGAAAATCCTCTTTGGAAATGATTACATTTACTAATCTGCATCATTGTTCAAATCTCAAATGTTGACTCTTCAAGTAAATAAATTTTTGAAAATTTTTGAAAAAGGGCCGCAATTTTTCACTTTTGAAAATGTTTATAAATTCTTCGAGTCATTCGAAAGAACAAGAGTTCCCCGTCATGTGAAAGAAATATATCCGTATGCATGTATTCGGTGCAAAAAGACAGGAATTTGTAAAAAATTGTAATTTTTTGACAATTGGAAGGTTAACTCCTTAGCACATGAGTCATAAAAAAAGTAATTGCGTACACCTGGCAAGCAGTTTTTCAAGTTCAGGCGCAGATAAAGATAATATTGAGACCTCCAAAGTGTGATGATTTTTATCGGAATACACAAAACAGTTGAAGAGAAAAATATGAAATAAAAAAAAGCATCAACTTCATTGAGATTTCGGACATGGTTATATACTTTCAAGAACCGACGCAAATGCAAATAATGTGAGGTTCATGCTTTTCGTAATGATTTTTTATGCGAAAACATGAAATGGTTTAAATGAAAAACGTGAAAGAAACAATGACCTGCTTGAATCTCATTGCTACTCAGTACTTTGTTTTTATTGAAGCAAGGAAGTAGAGAATCGTCGTAATTCAACTTTGAATTAAAGAAAGAATCTCGAGGATTTTTTTTTTAATTCTTAGTCATTGATTGAGTTTTATTGGTAATTATTTTCTTGTGGGCATGATGACTTCTTCTGATTCACTTCATGATTTGAAGCAATTCTCGCGAATTCAATCCAAAATTTTTTTTTAACCAAAATGATCATGAAGATCATAAAAAAGTTGTTGATTTAAAATTAGGAGCATCTTTTAACATGGCCATTTTTCAAAATATAGAACTCGTATTTTCAAAGGAAGCGATTCCTAACGTGTTGCCAGTATCACTATAATCCTATATTTTACTAATATTTCACAATTTGTAATTGTTGTACAAATTTATTAAACAAGTGCATAATTTGGCCATGTCTTGGTAGATATATTTCGCATCTCCAGCATAATCAATTAAAAGTGTATAATCAATGAGGCTTAACTGGGAAACTTTGCTGCTAGATAAAAGTTTATAAACTTCTAAACAAAAATAATAGAAAAATTAATCTAAGGCTGATATTTTATTATGAGGCAGGAAATGTTTAATATTTTAACAAATTTTTGTGAAAATAGCTCAGAATTATGAACAATGTTAAAAAGTTCTCAGTTTGTTTATGAATATTTTATGGAAACACAATTTTATTTGTATGAATGATATTTGTATAAATGATAAACATGAATGATCTGAAAATTTTCTAAACATTGTCTATAATTTCAACCTATTTTGATAAACAATTGTAGAATCAATGGACATGTCCTGCTGAATAATAAAGTATGATAACAGAGAGACATTGCTCACAAATTATAGTCAATTTCATTTAAAAAATCAGGTGTTTCCGTTAAGAAATGGCTCTACACTCATTTGGCTATTAAATTCGTTCGAAAAATCGTATATTGTTATCTAGCAGCAAAATATTACAGCTAAGGCTCATTGCTTATACACTCTTCATTGATCATGTTGAAGGAACGGAATATGTTTACTAAAACATGGACAAAGTATGCACTTGTTCATTAAATTTTTCAATGACTATTAAAAATTGTTAGCTCTTAGTATAATACAGCTGCGGAGTGCAACTGGCAATATATTGGATATTGATTCCTTCAAAAAACGAAATCTATATGTGGAAAAACGGCGAAGCAATAGATTTGTTGAATAGATTTGTTCAAGCAAATACAGATTTTTGTTAAATAACCAAGTATCATATTCAGGGGTATTATTAACTTATCTGCAGTTGGTTTTGCAAAAAGAAAACGAATTTCCTGTGAAGAAAAACGACGGTTTTATGCATTTGTTTACTAATATTGTTATACAAATAACGCTTATTGTCTAACATCACTGAATCCCATAAAAAACTATAAGCAAGACGTCTGTTTTCGACCCACTCCAAAAGAATATAATCTGTTTAAAAATGATAAATTTATCTATTTGTGTACATTTGATCAAATTGGATAACTTTCTACAATATGGCACCTTCGGAAAAAAATTAATCTTCATTATTAATTAAAAAAGATTGGAATGACTTTTTCTTTAATTTGCCTTGAGAACATTCTTACAAATTTAATAACCTTCAATTTAGGAAAAAAATTCCGAATCGGTGCAACAGTTTTGGCTAAAAGTTAATTTGTCCATGGGTACTACATTCGGGCCCACTGTGAGGCGCATACAAAAAGGGTTTCATAGTCTATTGAATCGTTAATAAAGTCGTTCAAATCTCCAACTCCAACCACGCACTTATTCGACTTTCCCCCTCGTGCAATTGCCCTCCCAACCACTCATTTCTCAAAGCCTCCTCTCCCTTCTCTCCATTTCCCCTCACTTCCCCTAAATTACCCTCATTGTCCCACACTTCGCGTCACTTCCCTTCAATACTCCTCATTATCACTCATTTGCCCTGACTTTTCCTATTTCAGCATTACTTTCCCTTACTTCACCTTATTACCCCATAAGGTATTCTGTAAGCACTATAAGGTTTTCTGCCCAGGCATCGATTCCCTAAAAATTATGCCCCATGAACCTTTTTGTCTGGAATTGTTTGAATAATGCAATTTTATTAATTTTCAGCTCAGAATGCAATTGTATTCATGTTCCTAGTACCCTTTTCAATATGGAATAAACGTACTGAAAGCCTGTTTTCAATTACGTTCTGAGTAAAAGTGAAAATAAATTGCATTAAGGTAAGTGCACCAGTTTGTGGCCCTGTACCAGTTTGTGGCCCCTTTCAATATTTTTATCGATTAAAGCAACCGGTGATAAAAAATGATGCAATATTCAACACCTGTAGCGTTTTCATACAATGAGGATCTAAAATAATTGAGTTGTTGATATGGAAAAAGAGCATTTTCAAATTAAGCCGCGAGCTTATATTCGACTGTTATCGACAGCGCAATCATCGCTATGAAATTGGCTCGAGGTTACTACGCATTTATAGTATGTGACAGTTCAGTTAAATTATTTGTTGAAATACTGAAAAAATCCAAGCAAGTAGGAAATAAAGTGTATAATAAGTAGAGATTGTTTATATTTTGCATCCACATTATTCGGATTAATGATGAATATACATATTTATATGAAATCCGATGGAATACAAACTGGTACATGAAAAAAACGCGTGCGCCTGTTTGTATTTCTCTGTATCTGAACATTGATTTCACAACATTTTGCCGTTTTTGGTAGATTGTCTACTATGGTTTAAGTTTTATCGATAACATGCTGGGTTTTTGGATCATTTCTACTTTTCTAACATGGAAAATATTTGACGATATATCTATGTCCATAATTTAAACTTTTCTTAATCGTCAAAAATCTGAAATTTGTTGAAAATTCAAAACAACTCATGAAGATTGTTTCGACTTTTATGAAAATTCATGTTTTTTTACAAAAAATTATGGAAAAATATTGTTGCGAAGAAAAATTCTAGAGTATATTCGTGAGCCGCAAAATAGAGTATTGGAGCCACAAACTGGTGCAACGACACGGTTCAAGAAAAAATCCAAGTTCAGTAAAGAAAATACTTTTGATCACAAATAAGAATGATTCGAACAAAAAAAATCCACAAAAGAAGCTGTAAAATTTATTCAAAATAGTCTAGCTCGCGTTAAAATGATTTTATTCACTACCGAAAAGCTATAAAATTATTGGAGAGGCAAAAACTCGTACACTTACCTTATTTGAACAAACATCAAACACAAGTGAGCCAGAAAGCTATGGTCTGATAAATATTCTGTCATCTTTTTGAATTTCAGCAAGTTATCTGCTTTATATTAAAAATAAGGAGGCGCAAAAGAAACATATGAGACTATCGGTAATTTGTGACGTTATAGAATATATTTTGCATGTTATCAAAATGAAGAAATGAGATTGTAATCATCTAAAGTAATATACAGAATATCTTCTATTAAACTAATTTATTTTCAAGGAGTTCTGATTAATAATTCTTCAGCATATATTTCAAAAACAGCTCTTCGCAATCCATAATTCATATACTTTAATTGATGAATCAAATCTCTTCACAGCATGTATGTATGTATTTCTTTATGTATTTAATTACTTACTCAATAAGAAAGCAAATGGCAGTTTTCCCGTCATGTCGGATATTTTTAAGTATTTTTCCACGATATTGTTAAGTATTTTTCCGCGAAATATTTTTTTCTTCAAAAAAAGTTAGTGAAATATCGACGATAGAAAAAAACTGAATATCTGTAGAAGGATGAAAGCCGTTGTTACATTGGCTTTATATAGCGTTTTCTTAGCCTTGACTAGCACACTTTCAAGGTTAGACGCCAATGCAAATAGGTTTAAAACATCTCGCATTGTATAGTAACATTTTTATTGACACATACAGAATAGCTTAGATGCAAAGCGTGGAACAACAATGAAAAGTATTGCGGTTCGTGATTATATTTTTACTGATTTAAGAAAACATAAAAAGCATCGTAATTTAACTTTGTAATGAAGAAATATTCATAAATAAAAATATATAATTTTTGTTTTGAAATAACAAAACAGGAATCGAACGAGTTTACGCTCACACTTAAGAGGATATCGCATGATATAATGATAAATCATAATGAAAATTGAAAAAAAATTGCAGTTGCAACTTGGTTATATAATTTTTATGTTTGTTCAAAGCTTAGACTCACACTTATGTGATTCCTCTGTATTTTTTACTATCAAAAATATTCAATATGGTTTTGTTTTCGGTAGATGTCAGTAAATGAGTGTCAATTGACCTACTGATTTGAAAAATTAAGTGTTCAAGACAAAATAGTCAAAACAGAAAGAATGTTATCTACATCGTCGACAACTTGTTCCTATACTCTATAGCTAGTTCGAAGATATTCAAAATCCATGAATCGGGAATAAAGTTTTGGCTGAAAAAAAAATTTAGGTACTTTGCGAATTCTACATGTATATATTGTAGGGTGGTTTCAAAATCGCAAAGTTTGAAAAATGCAATGTGCTCTTGGACGTTCTTGTTTCTTTTCGGAAAAAAAAACGTCCCTTAAAAACTGAATGCAGGCGTATCGGATGATATTTTGAACTCCCGTACCAAGATCAAAGATTAAACTCTAAATATCTTCGTACAAAAAAATATGATCTATATGTCCATTAGGACGTATCGAAAAGAAAAAAGATGTTTGCGCAAAGTTCTAATAGCAATGAAAACTTTCTTTTCGGAGTCAAAAACAATCCCCTAAAGTTTCATAAAAAAAATTTCTTCTGTTTCCGCATCGTAGATATAGTCGACTCTTTTGCTATTTTCTTAGAGTTACAGTAAATTTATCGACCATTTGAGAAGTAATTTACATAATTTCTATTTGGCCAGAAGGACGCAGAAGATTGAAAAAATCCTCAGAATTCAATTTTTTCGCCACCTTCTTAGAGTTATATCATTTTTATCAACCATGTAACCATCAAACAAGTATATAACATTTATTGAAATATATTCTAAATGAAATCAAATTAAAATATATTAGCTTGTCATAATATCATTAAATCATCAAATTATCACTTTTATGCTAATTTCTGACATTAGTTTCAAGTCATTCTGTTTAATTTTTGAACTGAAGCCATTTGTACTTTCAACAATGGACAAAATCTAAAGATGCACCGAAACCTCTGGAAAAGCATTTCTTTGAGTGCGTACCTGAAGGAAGAACTCGCTGAATGTATTCAAGAAGGAATACAAAATAATGCCTACTTTGCCTACCAGAAAATTGTCTTCTCGCCTCTCAAATGGTTTCTGCGAGACAATCTACTGGGAAATCAAAATTAAGGAAATTCGAGGTTCATTCGCTGATTTTTGACGCAACAAAGTACACTAAAGTCATCGACTGGAAGAAGTGCAAAATTTTGGATCCGCCATTAAGAAGATCTATGACAATTGGAAGTCTCACTGAATTCACAGCGATGAACGCAACTCATCTCATTTCCAAAAGAATTTTTCATCTTCCATGCCATATTTAAGCAGTGGAAAGGTGTGTAAAAGAAATCACATCCGTATCTCGGCAAACTTACTCCTCTGACGTTAGAGGTGGAATCATCCGATCAAGATTCGAAAGTCGGAAAAGCTTGCCCATTTTTGAAGCAAAAAATGATTTCTTTCAAAATTAAAATAGGACGACTAAATTGGAGCTAATGTCATAAATTAAAATACGCGGTTTGTCCGTAAATTGAGGTCTGCAACGAGCTATCGTAGCGACGGAGTGAGCTAGCTTAAATCTGACAACAGCGCCGCGTTCCTTGCTTCCCCCACCACTATTCTGGCCGGACCCCACTTCGCTGCGACCATTGTTGCCAGATCAAGAGTTCTACTCCTAAATTTAGGAGGATTTTGGGCCGTCAGGAAGATTTTTGGGAGTATAGTTTCTTTATGTGTTCCTCCAGGAGGAAATTTTTGATTGCAGCAGTTTTTAGGAGTTGTTTTAATTTTTAAATAAAGAACAGCAAATGCGATTTCTGGAATGATTTAAACTTGAACAATACAAGATAGGCCAATTAGATGAAGCTTGGATCATATACCTGTACATATTACTTATAAGCGAGCTTTTGATTAACTGCCTTCTTTTTTCCTTTCCAGTCTTTCGTCTCTCTTTCAAATGCATGACCAATCAGCTTTAAAGACCGGCGTTCTTATTGGTACGTTATCATCACTTCTTTACCCAATTATATTCTTCAGACTATACCTAAAAATTCGTGATTTGTCATTCGATATACTCTATAAAGTCTTGTTCGCATTCGCATCTCACGACACAGACAGCTTCTTTTCCATAATCTTCACAACGAAAAATATTTCCAAGTTCAATAGTATTTGAATTAAAATTTTTGATGGGTAGCGAGTATAACACAAAAAAAATAGCCGCCAGTAATATCTAGAACGTATACACAAAAATATGTGAAATCTTGGGGATACTTACCCGAATTTTAAGGTAAGAATCAAAAAATCATATTACTTTTCATGTTACCATGTATTGTTTTTTTTTCTACTTCGATATATTATACTTAAACCTTATATGAATGAGTTTTGAATTAAAACAACATTTTTAAACTTTGTAAAAGTAAGACTACAATTCAGAAGTCAAAAGTTACTTTTTCGTTAACTTTTCATTCAGAACTAAAAAAGTGATTTGTATACAATTACAACTCTTATTGCGTTCGTTCCTCTACCTTATTTTGATAAATTCAAAATTAACTTTTGAACAAAGAAAAATTACGTAGGAAACTTCATTTACTTCAAAAATAAATAATTATAAATTTATTTTCTTGATTATTTTTGTTAGAAAAATTAATTTGGAATAAAAAAAGTTTGATAAATGAACTGGATAAAAGTTGTAATTATTTTGCAATCATTTTTTGATCACAATTAATAGGGAGATTCATTCTTAAATTTATCACTTTCTGCTATCCGTTTATTAAATGTTTGACCGTCAATAAAAGTTGGACTAAGTGAAAACCCATGAATGGGAAAAATGTTCATAATTGAAATATGTTTACAGTGACGTGAATCTTTTTTATTAGCGAATTTTTATTGGCTGACTTATTCCAACTTTTGTTGAGTATCAAACATTTAATGAAAGGATGGAAATTAATAAAGAGGTAAATGTAAGAACGAAGCTATTTATTTTACCGTTTTATGGATATTACATTTTTTCAAATCTTTTTTCAATAGAAAGTGATTTTTTTCCCACAATAAAACGAAATTTAGTGTAATAATTGATGAACATAATAAACATGACATCTGTGATGAAATCAATGAATAAATTTGATAAAACTTTAACATATGCTCAGAAATTTAATTGTTTTGAATTTGAAATATATAAACATGAATGTCATTAATATTGTAGAGAAGAAGGATGACTATAAAGAAAAATTGTATAGCTATATACATTTATTAATAATATTTCTTTTAGGATGTTTGAAACCATTTATTGGAGATGACACTAGAGACACATGTGCTTATTGCAAACACGATTTAAAAGCACACAAAAGGACACTAGCTGATCATGCGAAGACGGATCGACATGAAAGAAATGTTAAAGCAGGTAAAGACATTAAACAATCACGAAAAATAGGTCCAGATTTTGCAATTTCATTGATTGACGAAAAACGAAAGGTCGCTGAATTGAAAATTGCTGCTTTTGTATCTGAACATTATTCAGTGCAAGCTGTGGACCACTTGGGAGAACTGATCATTGGTTTAGATAAGGATTCGAAAGTTCTTCTTAAAGTTAAACTGCATCGTACCAAATGCACTGGACTTATAGTCAATGTTTTATCGCCGTGTTTGTTCGAGGAGTTTTTGGAAGATATAGGAAATTCTTGGTACTCTTTAATCTTAGATGAAATAACAGCAGTAGATGCAAAGAAAGGATTGGGTTTCATGATACAACATGTACAACAGCCCGGAAAACAAATTATATTTAATATTTGTGCGTTATGCTTTAAAAAACGTGAAATCTGTGAACAAACTATTCTAATCACAGACAGCTGAACCCTTCAAACTTTTGCAGGACTTGAACAACCTTCTGTATAGTACTCTAAGATCTGTTGTGGAACCAAGTCAGCTGGAAAATGCTGTGTCAAAAAAATAGAACTTAGCTACGTTTCCTTTCAAAAATTTTCTCATGACCACACAATGCATGAATTTTGGATATTCTTTCAATCAAGAAAGTGTCAACTATGCACCTGAGTCGCTTTTAGTAATAAAAGAAAGATGCCGAGAGTTTTTAATTAAACTTTCAGAAGAACTACAAGCCAGAATACCGAATAATATTAAAATTCTCCAAAAAATGAGTCTCTTCAGTCCTGAAATTGCGTCACGTTAACATACAGAGAATACCATTATAGAGATTGCTAAAACGTTTCCGAATTTATGCAATGACGTTGATGCTGTGGGTGATGAATGAGAACTTCATCGTCTTGAAATTGATGCCAGTACTTCCGACGAATATTGGATGAAAGTTAGCGAAGAAAAAAATGCAGGGGGTGAATTACGCTTCAAGCACATTTTTTAACTGAAAAATCCCATCTGGCAACACTAGCTGCGATGCTCAGTCTTGGCTTAGCAGCCGTTAACGATAGAAGGGAAAATCGACGCTCCCGCCAAGTGTGAATTGCGTTCAGTGATTAGATTTCTGTGGTTAAACGGGTCACCCCCTATCGAAATCCATCGCCAATTGACCGATGTGTATGGACATAAAAAATGTGCAGAACTGGTGTAGAGAGTTCGCAGAAGGCCGTACAAACGTGCACGACGAGGCCAGCCGCGGGCGTCCATCAGTTTCGGACGAGACAGTGACGAAAGTTGAGAAACTTCTGCTTGCGGATCGGCGTGTGACTGTGCGAGAGAGTACCGAATTAATACGGGACGTCTCTGAGACTACCGTGGACAAGATTTTGACGGACATTTTGAAGTATCACAAGGTGTGTGCCAGGTGAGTGCCGCGGATGCTCATCGATGAACATAAAAAGAAGCGCACGGAAAGTGTTCGCGAGTTTCTGCGCCGTTACCGGGAAGAGGGTGAGGGATTTTTGAATTCAATTGTAACCGGGGACGAGACTGGGGTTCACTACTTTATGCCAAAGGCTAAGGAACAATAAAAAAATGGCGGCATTCCGGATCTCCAAGTGTCAAGAAGTTCAAGCAAACGCTTTCAGTGGGGAAGGTGATGGATCTGGTATTCTGGGACAGAAAAGGCGTTTTGCTGATCAACTACCTGGAAAGAGGTACAGAAATCAACGCCTCAAGGTACTGCGAGACACTTACAAAGCTGCGCCGGGCTATACAGAACAAAAGAAGGGGTCGGCTGACAAAGAGAGTTTATTTGCACCATGAAAACACCCGCACCACGACGGATCTCATCGCCCAATTCGGGTGGGAAATCCTTGAGCATTTTCCATGCAGCCCCGATTTGGCCCCTAGTGACTACCATTCGTACCTTAACTTGAAGCAACACTTGGGGGGAACGAAATTCTCAAGCGACGAAGAGCTAAAGGCAGCTGTCGATATCTTCCTGCGCGAGTCGGCGGGAGAGTGGTACGACGCGGGTATGAAAAAGCTCCCGAAGCGTCTCCAAAAATGCATTGATCGTGACGGGAACTGCGTAGAAAAATAGCTCACAATCTAAGTTTTCAGAATCTGTACTTGGTTTTGCAATAAAATGATGTTTACTATGTGAAAAAAATTGGAGACCTTGATTTACGGACAACCCTCGTAAAAGTAGGTTATTGGCAATACTTTGATAATTCAATGACAGTATAACAAGCCAATATATGTTCCGAATATTCTGTTATTTGATTTTATTCAGCATATATCTTAGGAAATATATAATACTCGTTTGATGATCACATGGTTGATACAAATAATATAACTCTAGGAAAATAGCGAAAAAATTGAATTCTTAGGAATAACGCCGTACCATAAGCACGAAGTACAGGTAGACAGTGCTCGAAGCGAATAATTTCGTCAGTTAGCTTCAGTTTGTTTTCAGTCATTCGGTTGGTTTTGATTATGCGTTACGAAAATGTCAAAAAGAACGTATATAACGTTCGAAGAGCAATACGAGTTTGCGAACAAAGTGGAATCACGTGCCTTAAAACAGTCTATCATACAGAAATATGGCATCTGTGAGAGATCGTACGAATGTGTGATAGCTCTCAAGTCTGATTTAAGGAATAAGGTTGAAAGTTATGAATATTTGAAGAAGAAATCGTCGAAAGCAAGTGGTTGTACATTTTTGGATGCTGCTGTTTCAGAATGGCTTAAGCAAGTGAGACGTAAGTGCTCCAATATCCGGGCCGATCATTAAAGAAAAAGCTCTTCTTTCAAACGACAAGCTGAACAGTCCTCAAACGTTTAAAGTAAGCAAGAAGAAAAACAAATGTTTGAACGTGTAATAACAAAATTTGTTCCTTATTTCAGCTGAATATTTGGTTTACCCTCATCTCAGACAAATTGGATGCATATAATTCATCAATTAAAACAGGTTTTTTAAGGTTATGTTTGAGCTTACAAACATTTCTCAAAGATGACGTTTATTGAGACACACGCGCTGTATAAAACGCTAAAATATGTATATTTTTTGATTATTATAAAGAATGGCTTTTTAACTCATATGATTATCCATTCGTCCAAAATTAGAAATAATTGACTTACTATTCTGTAGATAAAAATGTGATTTATTAATTTGCCATACGGCCTGAATGTTTACATCTAGAAATTCTTGAAACGGAGTCACGGCCATCGAGGCCCTACGCGAAACTGGACACAAATCCAGAGTTGAGCTAATATTCTCCCAAACATTCTCATCTAACCAAAAACTCAACGAAGATATTTGAAGTTTAATCTTTGATCTGGATGCGGGAGTGCAGAATTCATCGGATTCGAAAACATTCGATCAGGAATTTTCTTTTTTTTTTTAAAGGAAAAAAAATTTCCAAGAGCACATTGCATTTTTTAAACTTTGCGATTCTGTAACCACACTCATGTACGAGTATAGTAATCTGCGTCAATGTTGTATCCGGCTTCGTTGAAAAATGTGCTATCCTTAATTTTTATACGCTACACTCATATACGAGAAAATGTTTTAAGAACCTTCTTTTTGTCAAAATCTCCTTATTTTAATAAATAAAATAGAAGAGCATCTCAAATTGGGGATGCGAAAAATAATAGAAGTTAAATTGTGCCACTACCCAGTGCACTGTCTTACTATTAGTTTGAATAAAAAAAATTCTAACTCTCTCCTTGCTGCGATTAAAAATTTAATAAATTGAGAATATCTTCCAGCTCAAGGTTCTATGTACCTATTTGTAATTGTGAGTTCCAGTAAAATCTTTAAAAGTTTCAATTTCACAATTTTTATGATTAGAAGATCGAAGAAATACTTTTGGATATTATTTGCTCATAATGAATTGTGTCAAAAATTCTGGCGGTAAAATATGCACCAAGATGTGGCATAGTCCTACTTGGACCCATCGATTTTATAAATTATTTTTCTGAAACGTAGATATTGCACCTGAAGAATTATGCAAAATTTTCCTTCGATATTATATATTGTCATATGATAAGAATCATCCCTACAGTGCGATTTTCGTATCTTAAGTTGACTTTGAGTAGCTGAGAATTATTATAGATTCAACTGTCATAATATATTGTTATCAATGAATGTTTTATTTTTTCACGTACATATCAAATGAGAATGATTCAAAAACAGACTTTTTTCGCAAATGGAGCCCCTACGAAAATTGCTCCTTTCTCGTAGAAGATTACAGGCTCAGAAGGAATAAAAAACCATTGTTTCTTTCTACTTCCAACCTGTTTGAATTCCAGAAAATAATACTGAAATTTTATTCATCATAGATCAAATTGAAGTGGGACTACCATTTCTGTTACTGTTATAATGCCGAAAATTAACATTATAATGATACTTCTGTTTTACAGTAACATGAAAGATTAATATATAACAGTTGTAATTATGTCAGCATGTTATGATAGTAAGCTCTATATCCTTTACATTTTTGTAAAAAATCCTAAATTTCCCTCAACACTGTAATCATTTTAGTTCTAAATTCATGGAATCATAATCTTGATTGTTTAATAGGTCATCTATACTTAAATACGAAATGCTCTACAACTTGGTGCCTTTCAAATTTAATTTATATTCTTTCACGCATCTGTTTGTAAAAGTTACCAATTTAAGCATTCTAAGCTTCGATGATTTTTTCTATTTAAATCTCAAAGTTCAAGGTACAGAGTTTTAAAGATTTACATCACGCATTCCAGAGAATCGGATAGGTACACTCATAACTTTTAAGATACAGAAGTGTGTAATATTTTTCAATTTAAAAACATAAAACTGTTTAGGAGCAAAACATGAAATAACGATAAGAAGTCTAATCTCTATTGCGATTTGGTGAGTATTTTTGTACTATTTTAGGAAAATATTAAAGCGTCTTGATTCAATTTTGAATTGAAGAAATATCCCCAAATAAAAAAAACTTTGTTTAAATTGATACAAAACATGATTTCAGTGACCATTTGTTTGCCTATGATGCGTAATTAGTAGATTTTATAAAATTTTCTGAAATCATTTGTGATTTTTTCTACTCCTTTTGCTTTATTATCATAATATTATTCTAACATATTATACTATTAGATGCACTCCATTCGTGCCTGAGTCATGTCACTTTTGGAATTATTCATCATATCGGAAAAAATTACTTACAAAAAATTGCCATAATTTTTGTATCCATATTAACATTTATCGTAGCAGCATTTGTTTGAAAATTCTCTTTCATGTTCAGCGTAATGTCTAAATAATGCAATAATATACAACCGCTAATCGAATTTGAATTATCTACAATAATAAGAATGTACTTTTTAAATAAATAATCACTTGCTGAAGTAAGGAATTAAATGCCACCGTGTAACTTTTTAATCCAAAACGGTGTCAAAGCGTTGCAAAAAAAAAGACAAATGAAACTTGCCTAAAAATATCTCAATGTATTTGTAATCTTAAATGTAGTAGTTATGTAGTTGTCAACTGTTTTTCCATTGTAGAACGCTTTTACGCCTTTTGTTTGGGTGAAAAAGTGATACCATGGGATTTGAAGGAAGCGAATTTCACTTTTCCCGTGGTTTTGAAATGAAAAAATTCTTTCGATCTTTTTCTAATCAAGATTATTATTTTCTGAACAAAAACTTGTAGAAAGGCAATTATCTCTTTTCAAATTTTATGAGAAAGCGCCACAAATGAAGATTATTTCAAGATCTTCAAAGGGTGATAATTTTTACCTGAATAGAAAAAATAGACGAAGAGAATAATATGAAATAAAAAATAAATTTAAAAAATGCCTCAACTTCATTGCGATTTCATTCGTAGTTTAGGTGGAGAACATAAAAAAGCAATGAGCAGCTTGCATTTCATTGCTATTTATTACTTTGTTTTTCATTGATTTAGGAAAGAAGGGAATCGTCGTAATTCAACTCTCCAATAAAATTTTCTTTCAATTTGTAATAGAACCCATGAACAAATTAACATTTAGCGGAAACTGTTGGACCGATTTGGATGATTTGTTTGTTTCAATTGAAGAATATAAAATTTCTAAAAAAGTTGTCAGGCATATTTCTGAAAAAGTTATTTATTTTTTTTTATTTAACATTTCTTTCGCAAGATCAGCTGCAGATACGTTAACAATACCTTCTGCTGAAATACTTGCAAATTAATGAATGATTTTTATTTATTCAAACAAATTTAATCAACAAACTCATTTTTTCGCTTTTTTTGCAGCATATAGATTTCGATTTTCCAAAGGAATCAATCCCTAATATCTTGCCATTAGCAGTCTGTTGCTGTATTACAGTAACAGCTAACGGTTTGTAATTGTCATAAAAAAGTTTAAGAAGCAAAGACATAATTTGGCCATTTTTAGTATATAGGTTTCGTTTTGTCCGCATAATCAATTGAAAGTGTATAACCAAAGGGATTTACCTGTGATACTTTGCCGGTATATAACTATGCACCATTTCTCAAATAAATTCAATGAATTCTAATAAATACTACAATAAATAAAATATCGTAAGGCCGTTTTCTAATAGAAATACCTCATTGGACGGAGAAAAATACGATTGGAAATCTCGGTCTTCAGTGCCTGAAATTCAGATATCATTCCAAAACTGGTCTACTTTTCCAGATCCAGGATGCGATTACAATAAATCATTATTTTAATTATTGTTATTATTTAGTATGTTAATAATCATTATTATAATTATTGTCATTGAAAGAAATCGAATCAGACACGATCCTTTATCAACTGGAAACTTTATCTTGAAAATTTAGTACCAAAAAAGGGAAATGTTGGAATTATTCGCGGACAAAAAAGGAATAGTCAGCTATATTGAATGCAAGTTTGTTAACTAGTATACAAGAATTCATCGAATTTTCAATGAGATGTAAACTGCGTTAGAAGGGAAAAACTTATTTTCTTGATGAATCAGTTTTTCTTTTATAATAAATATTTATTTCATATACAAAGAAAATTTAATGCTTGAAATAAAATATTTATTATGAAAAAGAAATGAATTTATCAAGAAAATAAATTTTCCCTTTCAAGCACAATTTACATCTTAACGAAAAGTCGATGAAGGATATATTTCTTGTATATAAGTTAACAAATTTACAGTCGATATAGTTGTTTTATTCCTTTCCAGTCTACAAGTATTTCCAGCATTTGCAGGCGAGGTAGAAACGAAATTGATATTCAAAACTTTTAATATAAATTAAAAATAAGTATGTATTATAATATTGGTACGTAATTGTTATAGGTAAATAAGCGGAGAGTATTATTATTTATTTTTTTATTTCAGACCTGATATCTTAATTTTAATTATAAAATAAAAGTTTCATACCATTGATTCTTATTATAAATGTTTAAAATTCGCTTTCTTGATACAATGTAAGCAGGAAGTAAGGTTTAAAATTGAATATTTGAAGACTTTTTGAAACAACACATTTTGAACAATCTTTATTTTTTTCTCTAAAATAGGACTGAAGCTTTTAGAATTCTTCTAAAAATAAACCCTTGAAGATATATATTTGTTCATTCCGTAACGATAAATAAAAATTCAATTATGACTTACACTAAAACAGTGAATTTCACCATCTAATAGAACTGAAAATTTAACAAATTCTGTCAAGTTATCTTGAAATATATTGCTTAATGTTTTTAGCATTCTTTTAAAGACGTTTTCTTATTTTTAAAGACTTTTTTGTTGTGTTTGAACTATAAAAAAATGCAGGGAAAATTCGTTACCATATTCTGGATTATATTACTGAAAATCTTCATGAATTATCCTTCAAAACGATCTTGATAAATGTGAAATATTGCTCATGTATAATTCAAAGAACTACTGATTTTTTAATTGTTTACAAAATTTTATGATGCAATATTATGAAAATGATTCGGGTTCAATGTAAAAAGAATTTTTATAGGTTCGACGCAGTATTTGTTGCAAAAATTTGTTTCACACTCTTAAAATCAAAAGAATTTAAGCAACTATAATAAAAACAGGTCGTTCTTTCATCATCGACAGTGTGGTAGTCTAATTTTGAATAGTAATAATAGGGTCCTTCCTCAAAAATAACCCAAAGCCACAATTTTCTATTAAGCGATATTTACAAGACTGCTAGGAACGCTTAACTTTACACCCTGTTTTTATATATGTACTCTTTACCATTATTGAGCCTAGTTTTGTGAGTTACAATCGCGCTCAAGATGTTTTTCCATGTGAGTACATTGAGTGTTGCTCTCATAACTTTTGGTTTCATATGATTGAAAGTGTTCAGAATAGTAACAGTTTTCTTAAACCTTTGTGACTGCTAATACTTCATGAATCTTTTCTAATAAAAGGCACCGAATACAAAGAAACTTTGGACCATCTACACGTGGAACAATTAGAATGGAATCTGGCCTAATAGACTGGCCCAGATACTCTATCCACGTTGTCATCGACAGATTTGCACTTATATCTGAAGGTAACTTAGATGCAAATAATGTGAAGTCTGGATTTTTATGCAAAGAAACAGATTTAGATGGTCCACTTTTATACAATGGTTCTGATAGTTTGCGCAAAGACCGATGGTTCATACTACATGGGCTGAAAAGTCTTCGGCCTGACACAGAGATGACGCCACAAACAAAACATCTGTATGCTTGTCATAGAGTACCAACCTTAACTAGAATACTGTCAAAGTTTGATGACATTCCATCAAGCCATTCT
>JAUMHM010133215.1:0-18594 GCA_032362435.1 Melikaiella ostensackeni
TTTCAGTTTTACGGTTAAATCGTTTTTATAAAGGGCCCCCTTACGAAAAATGCTTAGAGCCCCCTAAAGTATAAATCCGAGCCTGCTGTCAACGAGCCTCCAAAGTCGCATTTCCCGCGTGGGTATTGGACGATGTACACTGTGCTACAAGTGCGGGAAATAGGCAGCTCCACACAATTGTGTAGTTTGCTGTACGAGCCGGAGGCGAAACGAAGGGGAGTTGCAGGCAAGTTGGAGGCGAGTCGGACGCGAGCCGGAAACGAGACGAGGATGAGCCGGAAACGACCTGAAGATGAACCGATGGCAAGTACTGTAAACTTCATAAGAGTTGTAACTGTATGTGCCTACTTTCAGCACCTATTGTGGACAATATTTATTGTAACAAATGCAGGGAGTTTTCGATTTGAGAAATAGTAAGGACAAGCTTTCTGGAAATTTATAAAATCTTTGAATTCCATAAATTACGGGAAATTTTGGGAAAATTGGAAATTAAAGGTAAATTTATAAATCACCGAACATTCACGGAAGTTTATAGTATCTAAAAATGTCAAAAATTCCCGGAAATTTTCGATAATTTTTTTTTTTGTTTGTAGCGCATGCACGGAGTGTTTGATTTTCGAGGCATGTAAAGCGTGCGGGAAGTGACGAAATGCGAAACCGTGGTAAGAAGCAGTTATAAAAAGACTTTGTCCAGCTGCTGCGCTTGCGCTTTTTGAGCAACATTACTTTTTCTAGCGGCTGCACTTGCACACCTTAAGCAAGATTACTTTTTCTAGCTGTTTCGTTTATGCATTTGGATTCAAAATTACCTTCCGGGACTGCCGGAATCATAACCTCACTTCATTATTAGTTGACACTTGACTAACTGATTGTGAGTAGTGAATAGTGATTGGACAAACTCGAAGTGATAAGTTGCCATAAATTATTGATAAATTGACATAAATTGCCGATAAATTATCATAAATTACTAAAAATTTCAGAAGATTTTAGAAATTGTTGGATACCAGAAATTTTTCAATTTTCCATAAATTTGCGAAAATTTTGGAAATTCTTATTTATCTTTCGAAAAGTTTTCGAAACTTTAAATTCATGAAAATTTCTTGTAATTTTTGATTTTCAAAAATGTCACAAATTCCCCGAAATTTTCGGTAACTTTTGGTAATTTTACGATAAATATTGTTACAAAAAAATATCATGTGCAACACATACTGAAAGTAGGCAGTTGTAACTGTTGTGAAGTTTACAGTACTTGCCATCGGCTCATCTTCGGGTCGTTTCCGGCTCGTGTTCGGCTCGTCTCCAACTCGCCTTCGACATGTCTACAATTCCCCTTCGATTCGCCTCTGGCTCGTACAGCTAACTTCACACTCATGTAGAACTGCCTAGTTTCCGCACTTGTAGCACAATATACTATTTATAACTATTTTTCTAGCATGGTTTCAGAATTAGTTATTTTCCGCACACTATACTTGCCTCGAAAAGCAAAGAAAAGCGAACAATCCGTGCATGCGTTACAAAAAAGGATTGATGAACTCAAAAGAAATTTTCAAAAGCGATCAGGGCTTCTTTTCATGAAGAATTATAAAAATAATACAAATTACTGGGAAAAAATTCTGAGAGAACAGTAAAAAACGTAAGTCCATTTTTAATACAGATTATTCAAATAATATATTTTTTATTGAAAAATCAAAAAAGTACATTTACCTCGTCCAAGTAATGAATCTTGATTGTAGAAAATTTTATTCCTTATTAGGGTTATTGGTACAAGAAGTTTTTCGTGATTATCTCAGATTGAACAAATTTGTAATTACATGAGTTTTCCCTCAGCACGGCAGAGCATTCTTCGAGGGTTCAAATCCTCAGAGTTGCGAATTTATAAATTAGATCGCAGAAATAAAATTTTTCTTTCACTGTTCAAGTCTGAAATTTTCAAGAAATGTTAGTGAAAAAGTTCGAAAGGAGGATGTTAAAAAATCGGATTTTCGACCCGCCTGTAGAGATTTCATCCCCTGGATTTTCTCATAGTTTCTGATCTGATGTGAACGTGAAGACATAAACCCACAATTCTCTAAACGGTCAGTTTTTCAAGATGTCTAAGCAAGATTTCGCTATTTGCGCTAGTAGAATGAATGGACTATAAGTCACTCTCCTGATTCGTCGAAGGGGCGTGGCCTCGACATTAGACGAGGCCTCTCATTGGTCGAGTGCGTGACCTGTACATATTAGATCACCCTTCTGATTAATTGTGAGAGGACTAGTGGATCTTGGATCGGGCTCCTGATGGGATGAAAATAATGAATTCTATGTAATTTGGAGGGTGACAGATGGTATAATTAGTGAACGAGGACCTACGGGGCCATATGTTCGTAGGAAAAAGGATTTTCTGAAATGGTGGAATAGGGCCCAGAGGACCACATGTTGCTTCAAGAAGGACTTCTCCAAAATGGTGGAATACGAATAGGTGGATGGGACGGCAGGTATTTATATCTATGATCTAGAATAACTTCATATCTCCGGACGCATTTCTGTTTGAAATTAAAAAAAGGGTGAAATCTCTACAATACATTGTTGTGTAGCTTTTTATTTCGTATTTTTATTTATTTTTTGTTCTTCTTTTTTTGACTAAGTACACTCAACTCTCGATATACCGCTTCGTCTTACTGCGTCCCTAGAATTCTAATGGTATTGTTCAAAGCACAGGTGAAATATTCTTCCTTCTTAGCACCATTATGAAAGCAGTAGACACGGCTACGAAGATTTTGCTTTCTTGACACTCTTACTTTCCTCCTTCTTGTTCATGGTAATCCTCTCGACTTTTTTAATTCTTCTCCCGTTTTAATTTTATTTGTTCCGACGAAGTGTAGGTCCAGGTATACCAATTAACTGAGCTCGATGCGCCATCCCCATAGTTTTATAAACGGAGCCACTCATGAGGTTCTGTACCTTGTCCATAGCTTTTCTTTTTAAGTTTCCCCCCGATTCCTTGAATCGTGTTTTAATTGCGCGTTTGACCGGTATTTCGTGTTTGACATCATCCACGACGTTCATACCAGAACAAAGAGCTTCTTTGCTATTTCGTGTTTAACATCGTCCACGACGTTCATACCGGAACAAAGAGCTTCTTTGCCGACTGCTCGAGCATAATTTCTGGTATCTACATACACGATTCGTAAAAGTGGAGCCTTTACATCCCCTGTGATGCGTGGTTCACAAATATCGCAATAAATAAATAGTTTTTCTCACAAGCCATATGTCAGACTGGGTGGATAACACGCCCTGTATGCGTTAACTGGTAACAGGTCATTCGGGCCTTATCCGATAATTCGAGAAAATTTCTGACTAACATCAAGAAAATGTAGCCTCATTAACTCACAATCGTCAGAACTGCTTTTTTCCAGAAGGAAAGAGGCAAACTGACGTCTATCTGGAACGGACACTTTTTTTCTGAGCCTCATTGCGTCATTTATAAGATCAATTATAGTAGACCCTTCTACATGAAATCCATTAAAGAAAACGTTGCCGGTTCTATCCCACTTGAGCCTGCTCTGAATATCCAATTTTTGTAATTGTTCCAGTAATAAGTCACTTTTGGCTTTTGGTTTTGTGCTGTAGGTATATGTTGCTGTTTCTGAATTCGTTCGACACGGTCGTTAGGTACTAGTACCATTTTTCGGGCATGTTCCATATTAATATTCATTTTAATTAAGATGATGATGACGAAAATAAATTCGATAATAGAGCACTGATAATGGGTTCGATTAACAGTGATAAAAAGCCTTCTTCTTGAACAATGAGTTTTTGTTTACTTCTCCTCGTGCCCTTTTTTACAGCCAATTTTCTCAAAGCGTGTCGATGTCTTTTCAATTTTACTTTTTCGCTTTGCTTTAGAGGGACATTTCCGAGTAACGTATTGAACGCGCACTTACGTATACTTCATTATAAGTGTACAACTGGTACCATCGTTATATTTTCTTGTGTTTTTATACCCTTTACAGAATTTGAAACATAGTGGTAGGGATCGTTTAGAAAAATACAGGTTCTGAATCGACAGTTATCGTGTGTTGATTGCTTGAGATCGGAAAGAAGATATCCGTGTGGTGGCGAGGTTGCATCATGATAGGCCTCCTGTAGAAAACGAGAGTTTTTCGGGCACACTTGATGGGCTAGATGTTGTATTTGTGCCCTATCTCCAGGATTTTCAAATGCAACCATGTAATTTGAATCCAGTGAAATATCGCGCCGTCCATGACTCTGCAAAAATAAATTTTGAGTAATAAGAATTACAATTAAGTTTTCGTGGTGACTACCTTTAGTGAAAAGGTCGATCACCGTATTGTTTGATGACTCTTTCACAGGGTCGTCTAGGAGTTTTGTGCCTGGATCGTTAGAACAGTCAATGGATTGTGGTAGTCCCTCGCGGAATTCAATCGTTTTTCCGTACTCACTGTACGACTGTTGTCACTCAGAGTAATGGAATATAATACGTTTAAAGGAAACATCGCACACGTCGTCGATATACTGAAGAAATTTTTTAACAAATGTTTTGCCGCACCCTGTCGGACCACATATAATGGACGTAAAGGGGTGCTTCCAGCGTGGATCCACTTTGGTGTATACTAGAGAAGAAAATTACCTACTCACGCCTTTATACATTATTTGCACACACAAGACGCATGCGTAATGATAAATATGTTGGAGACATAGAAACCGATATTATAGCTGGAAAAGCATTTACGATGGAAATCGGTAAAGCAAATGAGCTTTAAGGAAATTCATTTTCTCGGGTGGTCACTGACGATTCTCTGCCTGCTACTACCTGTTTGAGAAAAGAAAAAGTTGTTCCTCGACGGGTTTTCTAATTTTAATTTATAATTTAATCTTCTCAAACTTTTAATAATCTTTTGTTTTTTTAAATTTCTTTCAATTAAAATAATCTTAACTTTTTTTTCTATCATTTTTTTCTTAATTCAACTAATCTTAACTTTTTTTCTGTTTCACTGATGAGTTGTAACTAAATTTACTACTGATTTTAATTATGAATATTTCGTATATTTGAAAATAAGAATTACGGTCTAAGGGTGAAATTAATTGATAAATGAATGTTTTGAGTAAAAATATTTTTTTATATTTTCAATTTGAAGTAATTAATGAAAAAAAGGTGAATGTTTATATCTTTTGTTTAAAAATATTTTGCAATGATCCAATTTCTCGTTCAATATTGTTAAGTTATTTCGTTGAAAGAAATTACATACATAAAATTTAGAAAAAAGCAAACAAAATATATCAGAAATTAATACAACGTCAAGATAAAATTTCTGACAATTGCAAAAATCATTTTTTACTTATCACAGCTATATTTTTTTTATTTTTACAAAGCGTGACCATGGCTGTCGCAACCGGGGCCTGATGCTCCTGAGATAGTGCGTCAGCGGGAGGCTACCAGGACAGGATGGGATGATCCACCGGTCAGCTATATTAACACTTTCGGAAAACAAAGAACGATGTGGAAATATACATACACAATTTTTCAATGATGAGAAGTTTGTCATGATCATCTGAGGTAATTAAACTTGCTATTAAATAGATGCCGAATTACAGTCGATCGGTTTGTGTCAGGAAACGATGGAGTGGCCTTCCGGTGCATCAGCCCTCGACTTTGTTCCGAGATCACAGGTATGAACAGCCTTTCTGAAATCGAAAGTAAGAGTGAAGAGAAAATGCAAACGATAAACAAATATACCAAATTTTCTTTTAAGGAAATGATTATGGTATTTTCTTTTCGTTTTCGTTTCTAAAATCGTAAAACTTACAGTCACGTATGTGTTGCCGAAACATACGTGTATGAGAGAAGGCAAGGGAGAAATCGAAAGAAGTAGAAAAGAGGAGAGCGGTTATACCGTAGGAAAAAGAGACTATACATGTTTTTCTATGTAACCGTATGGAACGGATTATTATTTTTCCACATGTCGTCTTTTATTATTTGTGGGTCGAAAAATTTTTTCCTCCGTCTTAGTTACCACCTCATGATAAGCCGTTCGTCGAATAACACGTGAAAAAATGTTAACCTCCGCAAGCGTTCTGTCCACCACCATCTCTCGAAGAGAGTCGAAATTGATTGTTTGTGCGTTTTCGTAATTTAAGGTGAACCCTTTTCCTCAAAAGTGTGATGAACACCACCGTTACCATCAACAGCTTCATAAGCGATGGGAGGAGCTCTGTCTGAGCGCGTGTGTTTTCTCACTCTGAAACAGGACTTCGCCCACGACGAAGCACCTTGTCCCTGTTCAAAGTATAACAGTCCACACAGCCATTCCAGTAACAACCATGAAACTAGAAAATGTGTCGTTCACCTTTACCCTCATAGTAGCCGTCAACAAGGTATCCTTCATCGATACGATGTTTACGACATCTACCAGCATGTTTGATCGTTTTTCTTAACACATAATTCTTCCACAATAACCATTCGATTGCCTTTTTCGATTGGTCAATGTCGGTCCGGTAGCCTCTATTGGATGGAAAGCTAATAGTCCTTAACATTTTCATTCATGCCGCTGTAATGGTCACGCATTCAAAAAAAGGACAAAAACCACCCAACTTTGAAAATATCTTTTTCAATGATAGACAGGCTAGCCGGATTGTAAGTACGTCGTTTATACAGTAATCGGTAACTCCTCTTCAAACATAAAACGTAGTTGTGGTCGTTGGACAAGGGTTTGTACCACCAGTAAAACTATTGGCGAGCTTTTGCAGGCATGGTATCTGGCGAGTAGTATTTCGCGCCGGGTATACGGCCAACGTATCCCTCCCCATTGTTGGTACTACTATACTCAGGCGTATTAAATAAATGAGGGAAGGTTCTCTTTTCCTCAACCACCAGCGTCAATCTGAATGCACGAGAAGAGCGCTCAAGGGTAAATGCAGGTAGTTGAGACTGTCAATAAATTTCGTATGTCTAATCTGCATTAAATAATATTTGAACTGGTAATAAATTGGGCATCGAACCCTTTAGCATTATGTGCTATCCACACTACGCTCTTAAATATGTTTTGTGGTTCTGTTACAAGCTTGACGAAGTCGGGTACCGTGCTTTCGCCTCTAAATATTATCTGCCGCTCACCACGTTTAACACATTTTTTTGAAATGTCGTTATTTTCGAGGAATAGCGTGCAAACCCGCTGGACCACACACAGGTTAAGTTTGTGAATATTGACAGTGGAGGCACCCGCGACAGTTGCCATCTGTTCCGTTTCGAAGTCGAAGAAGACGAACCTTGTTGATATCTTATTAGGGTTCTCGTTTGCTTTGATGAGTGCTATATAACAATCATGATTGTAATCGCGTTTACACAAACAAGTTGTGCAATAACCATGACCACATTCATGATTTTTTTCACTGTCATGATTAACGACACGAGAGCACCCATCACATACCCTCAATTTCGTGCAAACGCTACTTTGAGGTATGAACGAACCTTCTTTAAGGTGATTGTTATAACAATCTATTCCATTAAAAAAACGCTTACAGTCGCTACACTGTACCTCGAGAACCTCTCTGTTCTCAGCAACGGTTTCACAGGGTGGAGACGAATTGCATTAGGTGCACTTATTAGAGCACATGTGTGCCCTAGGTCTTACATATCCGACATTACACGGTACACAGAAGAAGGATTTACACGCGAAAGCCTTCAAATTTAAAATATCGTCATAATGGCTATGCGTGCGATTGGACAATATATGGAGATTATGAAGGACTGTCTCGCCTATATCCGTAATCTCGTGTGTACCATTATAATACACAGGTCTTTCCCCCGTGCCAAAATCATCCAAATCGTGTACTATAATAGCTACCCGTTGCGCGTCAAAAAACTTTTATAATTTAATGATTTCCTCCATACCACATCTATTTCTTGGTATGACTACAGAGGCATCATTAATTAAATTTTAGTCGGCTTTGGGGATGTCTAACGCTGTCCCAGCATTTTTGTAATTCCCCACACGAATAAGGCCACGTTCAGGATGTACGAGTGCAGCGACCAAGGCACGGGGTAAACACAAATTATCAACATTGGATATTTCGAGACGGGACTTTTTAGAAATGTTGAACACTTTGAATTTATTTGAACGACCAGTGCCCCGTCTATCCTCAACATGCTTAACGGTAAGAATG
Source organism: Melikaiella ostensackeni (assembly GCA_032362435.1). Lineage (NCBI taxonomy): Eukaryota > Metazoa > Arthropoda > Insecta > Hymenoptera > Cynipidae > Melikaiella > Melikaiella ostensackeni. The sequence continues at coordinate 8,167 of JAUMHM010133215.1, forward strand.
AACGAGCCGTCAACCTCAAACTGTTCATTACTCTGGATCACCGCGTATATTTTGTTCCAGAGATGACCTACTGTTATTCTACGCGCTGGCCGAAACGTTATGTATCCTTATCGTTTTATGTGCTCCGAATCGAATGATATTTTTGTCATATTATTCGGTGGTACGTCACGCATCAAATACGTAAATAACTGCCGAATAGCACGCTCTAAAAATAATATATTTTGCGCGAACGTTAAACCATGAGGTGAATCTATTACACGAACTTGAATCGCACGACCTCTATATGCAAAATCTTTAATATACTCCTCCCTCTCCCAATCTACAGAATATAATATATCTCCCTTACCTCGTTTTCTCAAACCTCCACCTCTTTGAGGCTGCTGTGACTCCTGAGTGTCCTCCGCCAAAACAGGTTCGTGTGCCAAATTTTGCTCCCCAGTCAATAGCTCATTCTCCTCTTGCTGCTGCTTCTGACGCAATTGCTCTTCTACTTCAAGAACCTCAACCTATCTTTGTTGCCGTCTCTACTGCTCCTCGACTCTTTCACGTTCCTGCCTCTGTTCTTCTTCATCTTTTTCCTTTTGCAGAGGAACGAGAGAGACAAAAGCCTCTCTCGTTTTTCTTTACATTTACGCTCTTGCCTCCACTGCTCTTCTTGTCGCGTTTTCTCCTGATTATCATTGAGCTCCTCCTGTACCTCCTTCAAAAAATCCATGTCCATTATCGGATATCGTCAGGGTCCCTATTGGCGACGCTATGGTCTTCCTGAACCTCCTGTACCTCCTCTTCCCCCTCTTCCTCTTCCCTCACATCTTTTTCTTCTTTCTCGAGTTCCCCAGAAAAGAACATGACCTCATCGTTGTCACTTTCCAATCCGTATTCTGAAACGTTAATTAAGCGGTCTTCCTCTGAAGCATAATCGTTGAGGCGTCACTCTCTGGCTCTGCCACAGTATCGACGTCATCGTCGTACGGTGTCGAATACCCCTCGTGATCACCATCCACATGGTCATCCTCTCCAACATCAACTTCTATACCATCACCACCACGTATTAACGCTGAAAAAAAGATTTATTTGCCCCTGTTCACTAGGCACAACACTCGCGACACTCACACAAGTAGAAGAATACAAAATCCGCAAATGGTTTCGTATCTTTCTAGACACTCACTGAGACGAACATGGAGAGCCTCTTGGTTCCGTGAGTTTCTTTTATCTAGTGCAATGTGTACCAGACATAAGGCGTTTTCATCCCTGATACTGTGCACCACTTCCATAATTCCGTTTGTATCGAGCACATCTAACAAAGCGCGAAAAACGTATAAACAGTCATCGTTCGTTAAACGAGCAGCAACTCTAAAAATCGCGGCGGAAATTTCATGTATTGTCGACATGACAAAGTCTATCGGAAAACTGACGGCCTAGTTGTCGTAGGTTAGGTTCTGAGGCACTATTAACACCTAGAAAACTTTTCAGACACATATATGTATATTTAAGAAATGTCGCTGATTGGCTACTGTTCTTTTGGTCCTTGTGACAATAGAAAAGTAAACGAAGGTAAGCAGGTGATACATCTCTTGACCAAACCATCCAGGCACGCTTTAGTCTGTCACCCATTGAAGGACATCCTATTAATATCATTATCCTTGCACTCAACCAGACCGACACCTTTACCGGCTTTTTAATTACCCGTTTCCCCTCAAACTTTAAGAGCACGACAATCGATCTTCTGATGGAAGTTTCGCCTTGAACGGTTTTCTTCCTTAGAACATCTGCAACCCCTTGTTAGATAATTTCATTATTAACGGTTGCAAGGGTACCTTTAATAAGTCCTTTTCCTACAAACTGCATGAACACAGCAGACGATTTTCTGATGGAACGTTTTCGAAAAGCAGTTTTTTTTAACGGAAAAACTAAAAATGCATCTCTGAAAACATCTGCAAATTCTCGTTAAAAAAATATAATATCAATGGTTACAACCCTCGCTCCTTTCACTGTTATTGCGTATTGATATCGTGTTTTACATACCTTCAACATACCTACCTGTTCTGATGCAACCTTCAAAACCGTTACAAAAAAAAACACCCTCACTCATTACTTATTTTTCAACGACATTTACCCACTACATCACTCTTGAGGCTTCTGCATCCAAACGGTTATTCATGACCGTCGATGATTCACAAGAATGGAAGTCTGAACCACTTTTACTCGCGGTCATCTACGGCCTGAACAACTCATTCATAAAGAAATTCTTCTGGTTATCCAGTTGTCGCCAAAATTCAAATTCCAACCCATCATCAGGCTTGTGGGACGTTCAGCCCAAGGAATCACTTAGCCATCTGCTGCGCAGGTCTTTGTATCGTGGATACCTACTGAGCAAATCTAACCTTATTGGACATCTACTGTCCGGGTCTAAGACCGGGTTTTCAAAACTTCAATTAGGAAACCCGATCTGAAACTACTTGAAAATGAACTCGGATTTCCAAATATATTAATGTAGAATAATGTCCAAATTGAATCGAACTGACGTAGAAACTTTGTGAGAGCTATTTAAAAACTTCAATTTGGAAATCCGAACTGAAACAAGTTTCCAACGAACTCGGAATGTCGACAACATTACAAATAGACCATATGTAAATTGAACCGAATTGATGTAGGAACTTAGTTCGAGATTCAAAAAGTTCTGTCCAGAAATCCGTACTGAGATCAATTCAGAATAAAATCGAAATCCCGAATAGATAGCAGTTGTATAACGTCCAAATTGAACCGGATCGTCGAGGGAACATAGTTTGAGATTTGAGAAATTCAGTTTGGAAATACCTACAGAGAACAATTTAAAATGAACTCGGAATCCAGACTAGATTACAGTTGTATAATGTCCAAATTGAATCAGATTAACGTAGGATCTCAGTTTGAGATTTGAAAAATGCAGTTTGGAAATCCCCACTGGAAACAATTCAAAGTAAATTCGGGAATCCGAACAGTTTACGGATTAGTGATGTCTAAATTGAACAAGATTGACGTAGGAACTTAGTTTGAGATTTGAAAAGTTCATTTTAGTAATCCATGCTAAGACCCGTTCAAAAGGAATTCGGAATTCCAAATCGATTACAGTTGTGTGATGTCTAAATTGAACCGGATTGACGTAGGAGCTTAGTTCGAGATTTAAGAAGTTCAGTTTGAAAATCAGTACGAAGACCAATTCAAAAATTTCTTAATTGAACCGGATAGATTTTCTATTTGGCGTTTTTTTCTTAAATCGGCAGCCGAATTGAGACTTACTGAACCGAACTGAAACTAATAGAAAATACATTCGTATCAAATAGTCCTCTTATGTAGTGTCTAAAATGGCTATTCTCAAATAAGCTCTGTACAATCGTTGCCGTTAATCCTACGATTCAATGTCCACATGAGATTCAGGGGTTCAAGAACTAGAATCAAATTCAGTGTTCTCACTTACCGGTCAAGACAATGTCCCAATTAAAACTTTTAAGACAATCGCAGTTCGACGCCTCCATTAAATATGAGTCTATAAGTTGACAGCATCATATATGAGACTATTCCTTATGCTTATACATAGCGCATAGTTTCATACAAGGCGTTGTCAGCAGATAGACTCATATGGAGTGGGGACGACGACCTATTAAGTCTAAACTATATTACTGCAAACTTTTCATATTGAAATAACATGCAAGTGGAATTTTTATCTATTTTTCATATTTTCTTACAGTTTATTGAATGTGGTTGCATTGGATTACGCGAATCAGAATCTACAATAATATGTTATTTATTTATGTCCTGCTTTTAACGGAAACTATTTTACAGAAATGGAATTCTGAAGTTTGATTGGCAAATAGCCGTTTTAAAATACTTTTGTTCATTTTTTTATTCTCGAACATTCAAACGACAATAAAATGGGCACGAATCGATTCAAAAAAACAAAATCTTAGGATTGAAATATGTAAATGGTGTAAAGACCTCAAGCTCCTAGCCTGAGCATTTATTTAATTCAAAATACTATTTGCTTGATATTTTGATGAAAAATAACATAGTTTGTGACAGATATGTTCGCCGGATGCCGTGGAGAATTCTGGTGTAATATTTTAACCCAAATTCTGGAAAACGGTTTTTTTATACGAAGGACGTGACCAGCCAGAGAAGTCAGGCGGCATACTAAGCCGAGGCGACGCCCATACCTGCTATTCGGAGGAGAGTGAAAAATCCTACCGTAAACCCTGCGGAGATTAACGTGTCCAAGCCGGTGATAAAAAGGCTCAGGGCCCGGGTCAATGGAGCAGTGTCTGAAGCCGCGGAGAGAGATTCAAATAAAGATTCTGCAATGCTGCTAGTACCGAGCACTGGCATAGGACAGACAGGGATGTCTCTTTATCCATCCTGTACGTATAACCCGAGATGGCTTTTGCCTGTCGGCAACCCTGAGTTTGCTCCCAGAACTTTCGGTGCTTCGTACGGATCCAGTTTTTGATGGACATCTCGATGCAACCAGGACCAGTTACAGTCCAGTACAGGGTCAGAACCGGTTCCGGGCCTACGTATCCACTTGCTGCACTGCTCTTTGCCATCTGGTCCGCTTTTTCATTGCCCCTGATCCCTGCGTGACCAGGAACTCATATGAGAGTCACGTTATTATCTTCTACCATTAAGTTTACTGCCTTTTTGCATTCCCAAATTAGCTCTGATGTTATGTGTGGTTTTACAACTGCATTTAATGTCGCCTGGCTATCTAAACAGATTGTAATCTGCCTGCCAGCAATGTCTTCCTATATACTCGTAAGTGTCTCAGCGCAGCGGAGAACGGCTAGGACTTTCGCCTACAAGACGGTGTCATGTCGTCGGAGTGGGATCCCCACCCCCTGCTTCCTGTGCTGTCGTATATTTCTGCTCCTGACCCCCTACTCCTTTTGAGCCATCTGTGCACCAGATTTCCCCTTGGAGGAACTTGTTACCATTTATTTTCCACACATCTCTATTCGGGATGACAACGTAGAAAGCCCTAGTAAGGTGGAAGCGTTTAATTATTTTTTCCTGTCTCATTTCTAGAATTAGCAGTGTACTGATGTCACATGGGCTTCTAGTGTGTTCAGTCCCTCAAGTCCATCTATGTGTTCTTGCCAGGCGGCCCATTTCTCAAGCCGCCCCGGCGGTGATCGAAACGTGTAAGGGCTCTTCACGGAGCGTGTAGACTATCGCCTTCGTGAGCGTAATCCTCGTTGTCATGCAATCGGTTTAGGCCCTCAACCTTATGTCAGACCAAAAGCCCTTCTGCACATCCGAAAAGTCGTGACGAACCTCCTGCATCGGGTCTCCAGATGCTTCAACCAGTTCAGTTTACTGTCCAGGTTTACTCTCAGATATCTGAACAAATCTGAGATGATCAGCCTCTTGCCACGAAATACAGGAGCTTTGGTCTCCAGCACTTCGTATTTTCGTAAAAATGACAGGACTGGTCTTTCCCGTACTTACCGAAAGCCCTGAGCTGTCGCACCAGAGCTCTATGATGCACAGCACTGACCTTGTAAGAATTTTCAGATGTGCCCACCTACTTAGAATTGCAAAATCATCCGCATGCCCCTGGGTTTGATACCCTTTCTCATTTAGCCTACGAAAGAGACCGTAGGCAATAATGCACCACAAGAGGGCTGACAAGACATCCCCCTGTTGGCATCCTCGCGGCGCTACTCCCCTAACTAGGCCTTCACCACATCTGGTTTCAAGACGCTTCTGACGTAGCATGATTCCTATCCAGCTAATGAGAACTAGCTGGCCTGGCACGCCGCACCTTGAAGTCTCACGGTGGATAACTTCTGGGGGGGGGGGGGGTATTGCTGAAGGTACCCTCTATGTTCAGAAAGGTGCCCACACCATACCCATTTGTTCAAGCTGCTGCTCCAATTTTGTTACAGTAGCATGGAGCGCAGTTTCTGCAGAGCAGTCAGCCTGGAAAGCATGCTGTCCTTTATGTAACGGAGAGGCTAAAAGCACCTCGTCCCTGATGTATCTCTTGACCAGCTTCTTCAACGCCTTTAGAATGAAGGATGCCAAATCGATCAGCCTGAAGTCTTAAGCAGCCGTGGGGCTCTCCTCCCCAGGTTTGATAATGAAAGCCACTCTGCCATCCTTCCATGCCGTTGGCACGTAATTAAGGGAAATGGTTGCCCTGAATAGTTTTGTCAGTGGGGAATGACGCAGTCCATGCTCTTTTGTAAAAGGATTTGGTAGACGCCGTCAAATCACCTCCCCGGTGATTTGATGGGGCAGAAGGTCTTGATGGCTGATTCCACCTTCTTGATATTCACGACCTTCGAGGCGGAATGCTAATCGGCCTTCTCCCTCTCCTGCCCCCAGCATTCCTCCTTTCGGTCCGTTTGAGCTTGCTGAAAACATGGGGAGTGAACCTCCATCAGGTGGTTCAGTAGTTCTTTTTCGTCTTCGGCAAACTCGCCATCTTCAAGCCTTATGAGGTCGAAGCGAGCCTCTGGATCTTTCGTCAGAATCTTGTGGAGCTTCACTATCTCCGGAATGCCTTCAGCTTCCTGGCGAAAGCCCCTTCCGTCTTTCTGTCGGCAGGCTCTAATATTTTTTTTGTATTCATTCTGAGACAATTTGTAGTTGTCCCAATCTGGAGGCAATTGTTCTCGTATGATGTGATCAGATCCCTTTGCAGAAATTCCGTGGCGTAGTCCAACGAATCTACGGTACCGTAGTTCATGTGAAAATCCACGAACTATGTCTATGCCTAGTTCTTCCCCGCTTTCGCCTCTGAACCTCACTTTATAACGGTGAGGTCCTTGGAGCAGAGCTCAGGTACCAGATGCGCATCCATACAACTGACAGCTATGCAGGCCCTTGGTGCTTTTTGCGTCGATCCTTATATATGCAGCCACACCCTTTTCAGCCACTAATCATTTCCCTGTGGGACCAGAGTTCTTGGATTAGGGCTATCCCTGCCTGCACCACTACCATACGCCTGTTCAGAACCGCCGAGGCGCCTTTGTTATGGTGCAAACTTATCTGCATCATTGAAATTTCCGTCTCAGCCATTGATCGACTAATGCAGGGCATCTTTGAATGCTTCTGGACCCCTTGTGGGGGTTCCTGCGCGGAAAGTTTCCCCAAGTTCCCGAGTCAAATCGAAGGGTTAGACTGACGTTTATATGTCCAGTATTCGATATGTGATTGTCTACATAACATCTGGTAAGACTTCAACGGTAAGGGTCTAAAAGTTCGCTCACGAACTCAGGATTCACCATGACACATTGAACAAGTTGAACTTTCTGACCATCGAACAGCACAATGTTGACAAAATACGAGTGTTATCTGAGGAGAAGAATACAGAAGAGGAGAATTGCCGACCAATCACTGCCAAAGAGATAAAGAGAGCACTGAGGTACACGAGGAACTTCTCTGCTGCCCGAACAGATGTTGTCAAGAACTTTTGATGGAAGAAGCTTACTCCTACGCACCAGCATCAGGCCCGCATCTACACTTCATATTTAAATTCGGGGACGCCCATTCCGGAGTGGCTGGTGTTAGGGCGCACTGCATTCCTGTCGAAGAAGGGCGACTTGTCTAACCCAAGGAACAATAAGCCAATAACTTTTCTGAATACACTGTATAAGATCCTTACAGCTATCCTGAACGACAGGATTGTTCGGACAATTGGACCTGTGTGGAAAAAGAGTCACGAACAACGTGGCTCAAAAAGAGGCGTCGTAGAATGTCAGGAGAACCTGCTTATCGATGAAAGCGTCTTTAAAAACGCTTTAGTCTGCAGTTGCAATCTGTCGATAGCCTAGATTGATTACCAGAAAGCATTCGACTTAGCCTCCCGTAGACTTATCATCTGTCTGTTGAAAAGCTTGAAGTTTCATCCATATATAGTGGGATGCATAGAGAGATTGATGCCCCTCTGAAAAACCAGATTAACTATCTCATCTGGAAAACATCGTGTGAAAACTAACAGCGTCACTTTTCAGAGGGACGTATTTCAGAGCGAGATCATGAGCACTCTCCTCTTTTGTATCACACTTCTGCGACTATTCTTCGCACTACGCAATTCTCATTGGCACCTAGACCTACCTATACCTAGGCGTGCCTGAAAGCCGCATTCAGGATACGACATCAGTGACGGAGGCTCTCCGATGCAGATACAAGCATCTCCTTCGACAGATTTGGTCTTCCAAGCTGTAAACGTTGAACAAGATATCTGTAACTAGCATGCTTGCCATCCATGTTCTAGTCTATTCATTTGGGGTGGTTCCATGGACGAAGCATGAGCTCACGGTCCTCGATACGAACAGCTCCATGACGAGAAATTTCACGAAAACTTTCACAGAAATGTAAAAGATCAGTCTTTGTCGATGAAATTAACTTTTGCTTTTCTTAAATCATCCGGACTCAATTCAGACACAGAGAGATTTATTTTCGCATGTCATAACGGTGTCATTTCCACCTTGGTATACCGTAGCCGCATCTTACGTGAAGAAGTTACCACCGACAGGTGCACAGCGTGTCATGCACATTCTGAGCAACTACGGCACATACTATCCAGGTGTCCCACTCACGCGGGAACGACGTATCTACACAGGTACATTGCGCCCTTAAGAAGGTTTTTTCACCATCCTTGACGCTTTTATGGTGTTAACCGCGACCAGAGATCAATTACTCCTACAGATCAATTGTAGAGAACGAGTTGTGCAAAATTTACTGGAACTTCGACTTCAGGCTGGAAGTTGTACAGTCGAGGCCTGACATCGTACTCCTTGACAAAGAGGAACGAACGATGTTCGTGATCGAATTCTCGGCTTCAGCCGACGCCAAAATCACAGTCAAGAAAAAGAAAAAGGGAGAGAAGTATCGAGGGTTTCGCTGGCTCTTTACCGTGATTTCACCGTACTATGTGGCCACTCATCTTACGGCTGTGAGGCGTGGTCATAGATGTGATTTACCGCGGTTCTACTGGGAGCCGGTGTCATTTTCATGGATCGCAGTCGTTTCCAGGGGGACCCTGAGGTGGTTGCTTAACCATTTTTTTCATATATATATATGGACGATTGGACATGTATGGGGAGAGATTTACGAACAACGTAGATCAAAGAGATGCGTCGCCGGCTGTCAGGAGAACCTGCTAATCTACAGAAACATCTGCAAAAACCCTTTAGTCTACAATCGCAATCTGCCGATGGCCTGGATACATTACCAGAAAGCTTTCGATTCAACCTCGTGTCGACTTATCATCTGTCTGTTGAATGTTGGAAAGCTTGAAGAATATATGTGTGTGTATATATATTGTATATATATTGTAGTTTCTGAGTCATGAAATGATTAAGCTGGACCAATCAGGAGCGCCGCATAGAAAGTCTTACGTTATTGAGAGGGAGCCAACGCTGTGTTAGTGACCGCTGCCTCTCAACTCGGTATCCCCACAGCTGGCTGTATCACAAGCGCATAATTACATCAGTTCGCACGGTCCGCACTTCGCTTCATTCGCTTTCAGTGTTTACGTTATATGTTACAAAATATCGCAGAAAGACAAGAGGCAGCGTTTATCCTTCAAAACAAACAAACATTTAAAGAAATTTAATGAATATTTTTTACTGCGACCGAAAATCACATAGGAATGGTTCATGCGGCCCTGATTGTTGCCATAAGAGTCGGTCGGCTATATGTCCAGGGCCATTTTAGGCAAGAACCAAAGTCTGACCTGTATTGGAATTGCAGTGTATCAAGAAGAAATAAGTTGATTTGAATTTTTAAAAAAATGAAAACCAGGCACCAATATTATTAATCATAAAGCTCCCTCAAGTACTAAAAAATACTTCATTAATCGAATTAAAGGAACATATTAAAAATAGATAATCACGATTACTGAAGGGATAGACAATTTCTTCAAAGCACTTACCTCAAATTCCTCCACTTCAATTCACACATTTTTCCCGAGAGGGAAAAGATCGAAACTTCGCAAGTCAAATTCTTATAAGAAACTGAGATATTTTTACGTTCACGCCAGTTGAATTCGGACACTTCTCCCAGTAGGAATGGTTTTACGGGGTTGCTAAGATTTGAGTCCTTACAGTATTGCGTCGATAAAAAAATCAAGTAATTCAAAAATTCAAAAATTCACGATAGGAGTTGTCATTTGCGGGTGTTAGAACTTGACTTCTTCCAGCCATTAGTCGATTAAAGAATCCGGCTGCTCATGTACCTACATAAGATCGATAAATGTGGCTTAACTGCTCTCAATTATTACTTGACAACTTTCCCGGTAGGGCTTGATCTTTAGGGATAATAGGTAAATTAAGACACTTGAATTAATTCTTAATCAATTTATAAATTTTATAATTGTATTTCGGTTACGGATAGGTACCGAAATTAATGAAATGACATGAGTTTCTTTTATAAATAATAATA
>JAUMHM010133250.1:0-18588 GCA_032362435.1 Melikaiella ostensackeni
CGTTGAGCTTTATACAACATCCAATTTACTATTTCATCTTCTTCGCTCTTCGACAAGACTGTTTCTGGGCCTGTTTTTGTTTTAATAGCATCAGGATTATTTTTCTTCCTACCAAGTGTTGCTACAGGAATCACGTATGCACTTGCAGCTTTTCTCAGAGAAACTCCTGAAATGACAGCCCTTAAGGTATTATCCAGATCTTCAGATGTATAATTCAACCTTTTATTTTTCTTCTTTCAGACTTTTCCTGAATTCACAAAGACCTTGGATTTTTTATTCTTTTTGTTTCCTTTTCTTTTAGTTACTCTTTTCACACTTTTGGATTTTAACTTCTCCTGTTGCAATTTTGTATTTTTTTAAACTTCCATACTTGCAGAATCTAGTCTGAAATAAATAAATTCAATATGTGACTCTGATAATTCAAATAATCTTGTTTCAAAACATAATTCATAACCAAAATTGTCTTCGTTAGAATTCATGTAGGTTGATAGGTTATATTTTATAGGTTAGGTTTCGAACTTTTCAAATTCAATCACAGTTTCACTTACCAGCAGATAGATTTTGCCTTGCACAGATCAATTAAACTTATTTCTTCAATTTTCTCACATGTATCAAAAATATTGCCATAGCACCAAAAAAGCGAATTGTAAACAACTGTCTCATTAAATCCATACTACACAGTGATGCACATGTCCGCGAAACATGAGACATGGATTTCTCGTCTCATGAATCAGGACGTTCCGCAGTTCCTTGTACGTATTGTGAGACGCGCCAAATTTGAATAAATTATTGAATTATCAGACGAAAACTCATAATTCAATTCGAGTGGTTCATTCAAAAGCTTTCGAATGAGCTACAAAACGTCTTTGAAATTCTTCAAAATTATTCTGGAACTCAAAATTAAGAATTGCCTAAGAGCTTACCATCTCACGCTTGCAGCTGTCTCTTCTGAATGCTTTTGGCGAGGCAAATACTTTATCCATTTTTTTAAACAAACTATCTTGAAGCAATTGTTGTACAAGTTGCTTTATCATTCAAAATGATAATAAACTGGTGTAGACGTGTCGCGGACTAAAATATGTAATTTGAATAATGTAATGATGGATCTATCTCCAATTTATATACTTACGCTGCTTCATTTTTCACCCATTATTCAATGTAATCTCTTTTTATCGATATATCTTTATATAAGTGTAGATAAATACAAATAAAATGACTCAATGCAAATGTAGCGCATATACCAACCATGTGCCTTTAAATTCCTCCTGTTAGATTTCTTTCTTCACTGTTAAAAATTTCCGTTGGAACTTTACATTAAATGTATTGGAAGTTCATTTCCGGGACGTAAGGTAACGCTCCAATACATGATATTGTAGTTTTCAAATGCTGATATTGCAATAGTGACATACATGTATTGTCATATTACTGTACATGTAATGTAATTTTGCGGAGGAAAGTTTTAAAAAAATTCAAAATTCACAGGCACGGAGAATCGAACCCTAACCGCCAAGCTCGCAGTCGAATGCCTTACGCACTAGACTAGCAAGATACAATTCTTATCTTAGTTAAATAGAGGGTAACTCATCCGCTAGACGGGCTAAAGTGAGTGTAAGGCAAAATTACAATATCGGTATTGTAGCGTGAAATTGCAATACTTGCATAGTAACCGGCGCGTATTCTTCGAAATTGCAATACACGTATTGCAATTTCACCTTCCACTACCGCTATTGTAATTTCGCCTTACACTCGTATTGTGAAAGTGTGGTAAAATCCCAAACATTTTTAACAGTGTTCCTATTATTTATCAAAATATCGTGCATAGAAATTACTACAGAAAGATTAACTTAAAAATGCAAAGTGAAACATTAGTTTGAAAAACAAATTAAGATTTATAAAAAATTTTAAATGTTCAGAAAAAATGTGTTATATAATTTCATGTTTTATCTGTAACGTCAGATATTGATAAAAAACACATTTTATGAGCAGCTCGGAAACAAACTCAGAAACAAAATGTGATTCTAATTTCAATTTTTTACATTACTTATTTACATGTTTCTGTTATTTTACTAAATCTCCGTACTTTTATATATGTTTATATATTTTCCTTCATAATTCTAGGCTCAATGCTCATTATATCACATCATTTAATTGGTGAAATTCTAAATGAAATTCCACTTGTAGTAAAATAAAATAAGTAATTGAAAATGCGATGCATATATCAATCCTGTTCTTTTAAATTCCTACCCCTTCCTGTTAGATTTCTTCCTTTCTATTATTCATCAAAATATCATGCGTAGAAATTATTCCACAAAGATTATTTTAAATATGTAAAGTGAAACATAAGTTTTAAAAAATTTATATTTATTAAAATTCTAGGTGTAAAAAAAATGTATTGTATAATTTCAAGTTTTTTCTTTAACGTCAGCCATTGATGAAAAAATACATTTTATAATCAACACGGAAACGAAATGAGATTCTAGTCTCAATTTTTGTACATTATATATTTACATGTTTCCGTTGTTTTACTGAATTTTTGTATTTTTATATATGTATATTTTCATATCTTTTTTTATGATTCTAGGCTCAATGCTTAATGTATCACATTATTTAATTAGTGAAGTTTCTAAATGAAATTCTACTTGTAGTAAAATAAAATAAGTCATTGAAAATGTAGCGCATATATCAATCATGTGCTTTTAGATTCCTACCCCTTCCTGTTAGATTTCTTTCTTTCTATTATTTGTCACAATATCGTGCATAGAACACTGTAAAAACAGGAAATTATTTCAGAGTTGATTTCAGGTATTTAATTAAGACTCAGAACAAAATAGTATTGAGTGGTACTAAAATGAGACCACTGGTGGGATCGCAGAGTCATTTGTTTTACATTGAAAATAACAGAATCAAGTTATCCGATTCAAGAACAGGAAACAGCAAAAATGATAACGTGAAAAAAGTGGTCTCTAGTTTTTGCAGTGAGATTATTACAGAAAGAATTTTTTTAATATCTTATGTGAAACATTAGTTTGAAAAACAAATTTAGACAGTGATAAAAAAAATACATTTCATAAGCAACTCGGAAACAAAGTGCGATTTTAATTTAAATTTTTTACATTATTCATTCACATTCTTCTGTTATTCCATTAAATTTTTTTATTTTCATATATGTTTTCATATCTTTTTTTTATGATTCTAAGCTCAGCGCTCAATATACTATATCGTATTATTTAATTGGTGAAGTCTTGTGAATGAAATTCTACTTACAGTAAAACAAAATAAGTCATTGAAAATGTAAGGCTTATATCAAATATGTGCTTTTGAATTCCTACCCCTTCCTGTTAGATTTATTTCTTCGTATTATTTATCGAAATATTGTGCATAGAAATCATTTCAGGAAGATTATTTGAAATATCTAAAGTGAAACATTGAGGCGAAAAAAAATTTATATCTAATAAAAATTCGAAATGCTTAAAAAAGTGTATTGTATAATTTCAAATTTTATCTATAACGTCAGAACGTAATTGAAAAATACATTTCATAAGCAACTCGGAAATGAAGTGCGATTCTAATTTAAACTTTTTACATTATTTATTCACATTTCTCTATTACTTTATTGAATTTTTTCATTTTTATAAATGTTTATTATATCTCTTTTTATGATTCTAGGCTCAATGCTTAATGTATCACATCATTTAATTGGTGGAGTTTCTAAATGACATTCTATCCGTAGTAAAATAAAATTATTCATTCACAATGTGGCGCATATATCAATTATGTGCTTTTAAATTCCTAACCCTTCCTGTTGGATTTTTTCCTTTCTATTATTTATCAAAATATCGTGTATAGAAATAATTACATGAAGATTATTTTAGATATGTAAAGTGAAACATTAGTTTGAAAAATAAATTTACATTTATTAAAATGAAGTTCTACTTGTGGTAAAATATTATGAGTCATTGAAAATGTGGCGCATATACCAATCATGTGCTAAACTAAACGCATTACGCACTTTTTAATAAACCTACAATATAGTATTCAAATATCACACTCATATGTGTAAAAAATGTGTGCATATGTGAACGTAATAGGTTGAAATTCAAACTAATGTAGTCGTAAACTCTTGACAGCATTTTAATCCCTTATAAAAACTACCTTTGACGTCTACTGTGTTATATTAAGTCGAAGAACATAAAAATTATAAATGCAGATCAATAATTTAGATTTGTATGTGTTATGGGTGTTTGAAAATTTGTCTTAATGAAGTTTCACATCTCTCCGGCTCATTTATACCAGAAAACGCAGCAAAATTACTTATCAAACTGATCCCTACTATCACTAAAATTATTCTTGATTTTCAAATTGGTATTCTCGTGCGCGCGCGGCTCGCTTCGCTCGTAAGATTGAGCGCGCCTCGAACTCGCATCGGTCAGATCTAGCGCTTCGGGCTCGGATATTCATTCCTTGCACTCGGAACGCTTTCCCAATTATTTATTTTATTAACTACCCAGACATGAATGAAAATTCGGCAAAAACATCTCTTTTAGATACCAGTTTTTTTAAGCATCTTCATGTTTTAAATTTTCTACTCAATTAAGTATATAGGTAAATAATTAATTTCTCAAAGCTCTGTAGGTCTTGCGGCACACATTCTTATCATGGCACTCGTGCTTCGCGCTTGATTTTCGACAGACAATTTAAACTTAGGTATATATTTATTTTCTAAGCTGTTCAATATAGGAATACAGGGTGATCCTGAACTCATCATATACCTTACATATACAAATTCCTTTTACAAAACTGAACAAAAAATTACCGTGGTAAAATTTTGTACGATCAATAGCTTTCAAACTATTGGTTCCTTACAAAGCTAAATAGTTTTAAAACTATTGATCGTAAAACATTTTGCTACAGTAATTTTCTCTTTGGCTTTATACAAACAATTTGTATATACAAGGTATATGATGCGTTCAGAATCTACGTTATTTTGTAGGTTTGTAGTTATACGTTACGTAGACTTATTTGGATGATGCCAAATAGAACAGAATTTTTTTTTGTCTTTGATTTTTCATTTATCTGTATTAGCAGTTAACTTTAAAGAAGGAACATTTCAATATATATTTATTTTATTGTTATTATTCGTAATATACATTGCTGCTGAAATTTACGAGCTTTCATTCTCTTTTTTCTGAGCCTACAAGATTATTAATAACAAATTGAATACCGAGAAATTTCATTATGAATATTATACGTTAGTCATATATTTTTACGTATTTCGCGTCATTAGGCTCAAAATTGAAAGCAACAGGGTATTTTTGATCAATTATACCAAAACGACCAGTTCTATCAAAAAATGGTTAAAGAAAAATTTGTATGTTTGTTTTTCAACAGCTGCAATTCCTCTTTTAGACATTTTTACGTATTTCACGTCGTTAGGCTCAAAATTGGATTTTTTATTTTTTCATAGAATTTTCGATGGTTAAAACCATAACCACTAGTCCTATCATAGAATGGCTACCAGCAAATTCGTAGATCCTTTCAAAAACTACTATTCGACAATTTTACGTGTTTTGCGTCGTGAGGCTCAAAATTGAACTTTTCATTTTTTCATAGAATTTTCTATTGTTAAAACCAAAATCATGAGTCCTATCAAAAAAATAGTTGAAAGATAATTTGTAGGTCTTTTCAAAAGCTACGCAAATACACACACACACACACACACATATTAAAAAATATCATTTTCGGACTCCTGAGGTCGAATTATGTCAAGGTATGTCAAAAAATCAAGTTCAAAAATTTTTATCGTTACAAAGCTTTTTCTATGATGAAGCAATACAATTTGACTTGGGATTAAAAATTGATTCAGAGTACCGATAGCTTCGTTACCAAACAATGAAACGATAACTGTCCGAATATAAGCCGAAAAGCTTATCTGTTCATTATTATCATTAATCACTAGGCAAAAAATAGACGTTTTTTCGCTCATAAAATCTAGCCTTTTTTAGTATTTGGGTCAATAAAAAACGATGTCTTTCAAAAAACCAGCGAAGATGTCATTTAACAATGTAACGTTACTTCTTATTTCCATAGACGCCGATTCAAAGAAACAAGCGCGCAAACCTTAAGTCATTAGGCGAAAGACGTCCTTGGTAAAAACATAATTAAGATTGATATTGTCACCGCTCATTTAACTTGACATGTTCCAACGAAAAGCATGCTGAATGATTAATTCAAAAAAGTTTGAAACGCTTTTTAATTTGCAACTATACTGAAATATATACTGAAAATTAGAATTCGATCGCTAATGTTATTTTAAATAGTTGAATATTTACCAGAACCTCTTACATATTTAGAACTCGAAGTATTATCCTTTATGTCAGACAAAAAATTTTTAAAAAAATGTCTATACACATTATTAGACTCTCCCATTCTCAACCAGCAGAAAGTAGAAGAACTACATGTTGAACATTTCTAAAGTGACGCTTCATACAATTAAGATAGAACTTTACTTACAAGTAAGTTCGTTTAATCTTCTGGTTTTGCAGTGAACTAAGGGATAATACACGTTTTTTAGATTGAAATTTGACTACACGGAAAATCTGTTAAGGCCATGTACCAGTTACCCTTTTCCCACCTTACCGATATTCTTCTACAATTACTCACGTCCACAAGAAATGATATCGTATGTACAATTTTTGGAAGAGAACCAGCAATTTCTTTCTGAAACGTCTTCTTCTGTAAAATCAGAATCTCTGCACTCTCATTGATTATTTCCTTTAAGAATACAGGAATCCAAACAAAATTCTTTCAAATTTCTTACACAATAAAAGCAAATAGATTTTTAGTTGTAAAATGTTAAAATGTTATTGCTCACCCTGAAGAAAAAAGAATATTAGAATTGTTGAAAGAAGTATCGGAATAAGTATTAGTAGATCTAGTACTATTTTCCGATTTTCATGAACATTGGCATGAAATATTGTCCCAAATTTCGATCATAAAGTCTTTGCATAAAGTATTGACATAAAGGATTGTCTTTCACTTACTCACTCACGTTAATAATTGATGCTAATACTTCATCATACCAATAATTTATACCAAAAATTATTTATGCCAATAAATTATAGCAATACTTTATGCCAATTTTTTGTGAAATTGTATTGGGTACACTAATTACTAATACTTATTCGAATGCTTCATACAATACTTTTCTCAATGCTCACTTCCAATACTTTTTTTTCATAAGGATAATTTATACTACTGTACGTTTTTTGGATATCATTTTATAAAATTGACATATTGGCCTTCAAGTTAGGCTCCTTAGACGCAGCATTTAATAAGCTTTCGGGTTATTATAAGAAAAAAAATGTGCCCGCTTCGCGGGTACATTCTTATCTCACGCTTCGCGCTCGGTGTTATATGTTCTTCATGTACAAATTACTAAATTTATTTCTGATTTCAAACGAAAAAAGAAATTTATTTACTTAAGGCTCTATCGGCCTTGAAGAATACATTCTCATCATAATATTCGCGCTCAATTTTCTGCGCTCACCGTATAATATACACAAATAAATTATTGAAATGACGATTAAAAAATTATTTTAATTCTTTACGATTGGCCTTATAAAGAAATGTTTAACGGCAATTTTTTTTGACTCTTTAGAAGCACAAATTCTACTCTTTTCACTTTTTTCTTAACTGGCGTCGTTTCGCTCAAAAATTGAAATTAAAATATTCCAATATCATTTTCCATACTTGAAGAACAAACCATGCCTCCTACCAAAAAATGTTCAGGGGAATGCTTATGGGTCTTCGTAAAAGCAACCATTTTGATATCTTAACTTTTTTTCGTATTTCGCGTTATTTGGCTCAAACTTTGAATTTTTGATTTTTGAGAAAATTCAAAAAGTTGTTGGGACAATCTTGTAGGGCTTTCAAAAGGCAACGTTTTTCTCCCCTTGATTTTTTTTCTTATCGTGCATTGTTTGGCTTAAGATTTTCATTTTCGTGTCTTTTTTCGAATTCTGAAAATAATATAACTCTCATAATTTTCTTTTTATTGAAAAAAGTCATAAGCATGTTTTATTCTACTTTCTGAGCAATGTGAATGGTCGTACGTATAATTTTTGAATCTTGAAAAAATGGCCTCAAAAATTTTGAAAATGCCCCAACTTTTTTAATGTTTATCCAAAATGGCTGGCTCACGAACTTGACCTTCAGTTTTGGACACTCAAAAAGTGTACCAAAGGCCGATTCAATAGATTCATTCTTTCAAAAGTCATCGAGCTCACAGCCAAACATACATACATACAGACATACAGACAGGCAAACACATTCGTGAAAGCCCGTTTTTCGGGTTCAGAGGGTCTCAAAACGTGGACATTTGACAAAAACGGGTGGGGGGGGGGGGGTCAAATTTTAAACAAATCTAATACCTTCTCTGATGAAAATGTTAAAAATTCACCTCAATATTATACGAATTTCAGGACATCAGCATGAACATAAGCAAACATTATTTCTAAAAGTTATGTAACAAAGGACATATTTTTTCACGGGCGAGATAGTAATTTCAAAAGTTCGCTCTCTATTTCTAAGGTTTGTGGTTATTTTGTACACATTTTTCGTGGAAAACCTACATATCCCTACTCTCACAACATATTTATTATTATTATACTATCAAGCGAAATCCCTTTCGGAGTAAGAGGAACTCTTTCGGTTCTAGCCTTGTCATACTACCGGGGATCAAGGACTTTATATGGTATGGGTAAGTGATGGATGTGTAGGAGAAGGATAGGTTTTAGATCAATCTAGAAGTCGGGTGTTGTTCATTCAAACTACATACTCATACCACAACACCGCTCCGACACGGGTCGCTTATCAATCTCTCTAGCAATCACCCCAGGTGAAGAGCTTCGCAACGCCATTATACTAATCGACTAAGAAAATCTCTTCACGCGGGCCCATTAGTATCCAAAATCTTTCGTTTCAGGCAACACTCTTCTTCTTATAAGCAATTGTTCTCCATACATCCCTATCCTTGCATACATCTTTTGCTTCTGTCACATCCATACATCGTTTCATGCACGCTCTTGTGTTTATACGACTTCTAATATCTCTTTGCTTCGGAGTCTCATTAACACATTCCAACCATTCTTTCTTCGGTCTACCTCTGGGTACTGTACCACTCACTTCACCTAAATATACCTAATCTATCATTTTCTTCACCTAAATATACTTAATCTATCATTTTCACCCATCATTTTCTTGATACGTCCAGGTCTCGCTACCATACGACACTGAGGGTGGAAGCACAGAGCTACGCATTGCAATTTTAGCTTAGAAATAACCTTTTATTCAACACTCGCGAGAAATATCTCATTTTCCTGCCCTGTTTCGAGTGGGAAAAATAGCACATTACCTGATTGTTGACGATTAGCATAAGTGATCAACATGTTTTCCCACTAGTACAATAATGAAATTTCATTACTTCACTATTAATAGTTTTGGAACGCGGCCATCTTGCCGTAACCTCAAAATTGAAACTTCAAAGAAACTCTGAGGACTATTTGCGTCAATCAATCAGGTAAGCTATTATTCCCCCCTCCCCCCTCTCAAAAAGGCCGCGAAATCAAATATTTCTCGCGGTAGTTGAATAAAATATTGTGTGCGACTAGTGGTCGCACAATATACTGTTATTGACTGATTAAATAACATTACATTTTGCAGATGTCCTGGGTTCCACCGGATCTTTCTACTCAATTCTGCACTAACGATGGCCAAAGTACGATTTGTAATTCAAGTTCATTAATGTTCCTTACACTTCTCTTTCATTTATTTGGATATTCTAGAGATTGCAAGACATTTGATAAAAAAGGTAACGAGTTTGATTTTATCATCGTTGGAGCCGGATCAGCAGGATGTGTTCTTGCTAATCGATTAACGGAAATCGAAAATTGGAATGTACGTAAGCTATAAAACAAGCACTAAATTTTATTAATCTTATAACAAAATGAAATTACAATGGTTAAAATAGCGAAAAAAATAGGTCCTCCTTCTAGAAGCTGGCACTGAAGAACTAGAGATTAATCGTGTGCCTTCCTTGAATCATTTGACTGCATTTAGTAGTTTAGATTGGAACTACCACACTCAACCAGAAGAAAATGCTTGTAGAGCAAATAAAGGCTGCTCCTGTCCTCGTGGAAAAGTAAGATTTCTTAACTCAATTTATTCTCTTCAAATGCTTTAAATTGAATATATTAGGACGTTATATTTGAATTGTGACTGATAAATATTCGTTCATGCATTCATTACTGATAAATCCATGTTTTGACATTCTCAGAACTCAAGGAATATGATTATTGACCCTTGATTCAGAAAAAAATTCTATCCCATTAAACTCTTGCTTTAAAAATTTTGTAATTCTCGAAAACTATATCATTTAAAATTTGCGTATTTTGTACTGAAGTATTCAATATTCTATAAAAACTGCAAAAATCCAAGCTAATAGGTTCAATAATTTGATAACATTAGCTAATTTAGATAGATATACTATTTCAATTTTTCTTCTATCTCTGATGTCTTCGAGATACAAATCGAATGGATTTATCATATTTTGTTCGCTTATTTCTCCTTGTAGATACACGTGTCAAGTTTTCCATTTCTACAACGCAATACTATCGGATTAGATTAATTAGACTAGAAACATAGTAAATCCTGAGATATCAAAAGTGCTGCAGCTCAATTCAATCTTCCATTTGATATTAAAATTGTAAACAGACGGAAAGACGAAGTTCTCAACTTTAATTAACTTAAAACGCTTCAAATTCCTGAAATTTGAGGTAAAAGTGTTGCAATTTTAACAAGATAGATGAAATTTTGTCCAAATAGATAAATTTTCAATGGAGAAGATTTTCTAACAAAAATAAAGTAGTTAAATTTTCACTTTAAAAAATTAGTTTTCAACTGAAAAACGAGTTTTCTAGAAAATAGTTGAATGCTCAACCAAAACAGATCAATTTTATACCAAACAGTTGCATTTTGAACCAAAAAAAAATGAAATTTCTACTAAAAGAGATTAATTTTCAAACTAAAAAGGCGAATTTTCGACAAAATGATTCAATTTTACACCAAAACAAGAATTTGAATTGAGAAAGAAAAAAAATTACAACCAAACTCTTCAATTTTGTAAGATACAGTTGAATTTTCAACTAAAAGGGGTGAATTTTCGAAGACGAAGATTAATTTTATACCAGAAAAAGAGGAATTTTCAACCAAATAGTAGAAATTAACCAAAAAACATGAATTTTCAAAAAAAAAGATGAATTCTCAAACAAAAATAAAATAGTAGACTAAAACTAATTTAATCAAGCTTATAAAATCTGAGCAAGTTTTTTTAGAGGGGGTTGAAAATTTCGGAAAAACACCTTACGTAATTTGTGGATGATCACTAAGGTGATACGAGTATAAGGTGAACATTGACATTTGATACATTAGGGTGGTTCAAAAATCGCCAAGTCTTAAAATTGCAATGGGCCTGTGGAAATTCTTGTTCACTTTTGAAAAAAAAAAGAAAATCCCTGCCAAAAATGTAATGCAATCAGATGAAATCTTGCACTCTCTTATCGAGGCCAAAGGGTAAACTCTAAATATCTTCGTTGCTTTCGTGGTCACGGAAAAATGTTTGCGACAATATTAGCCTAATTTTTTATGAAAAATTTGATGGTGTTTTTATTTTATGGAAAAATATTTTACATACATTATTCTACATAATTCACTTTTTTATAATAATTAAGACTTTCACAGTACCTGAAGTTGTAGATATTTTCAAAACGAATTCTTTGCTAACGTAAAACGGGGTAAAGTCGCTCACCCAAAAATTTCTATTTCAAAATTCAATATCAAATTTGCTAGGATCAAAATAAGAGATTACACAGCCACACAAAAAAAAGTGTCGTGATCTGGGGATGCGACATATGTTTTCCTATGGATTTTGACGTGCTGAATCCAAATCCGATGTCAGAATTTACCCTACACGTCAGCGTTTCACCCTAACCTTAAAAAACTTGAAAAAATTAGTATTTCCTGTTCTGGGGATGAGGCATATCAATTCTTAAGTTTTTCGATGCACTGAATGCGAATTAGCTGTCAGAATTGATCCCACAAGCTATCTTTGAACACTAACCTCAAAAAAACTCAATAAAATGATATAAAATTATGATATACTGCCTTGAAGGCTGATTTTTTTGGAAAGCTTATATCAGCGGAGTCTCATTCTTACAATTATGGAAAACAGAAGAATTGTATTACATTTTAATTAAAAATAAAGATGAAGAATTGTTATATCTAATTTTTAAACTGCGATATTAACCGAAGAAAAAATTTCTCTCATTGTAAATTTGCGTCCCTGCAAGAAATTATGTAATTATTTGCAAATTCAATAAAAAAAGGCGTAAATCTGTATATATGTTACGGGCGTAAATCTAATGTTGAAGGTTAAAAAGAATTCAAGAAAACTGACCAAGTAGGATTGAAAAAGCGAACACTGTTGAGTAATCTTCAAAACTTTGATATTATGTCACTTTTTTCACAAATAATTTTTCAAATCAAGAAAGTTTACGTGAATTTACTTTTCCAAAAATACTTAGATATCAAACACACTTGTTTCACATACTTCTAACCCTGATCTTATTGTATTCAATGTTCAAAAAAGACTTTAATAAATATAGAATTTAAAACATAAATCTATTGATACTTAACTTTCTATTGGCTATCACAAAACCACATCAAAGCTTTTTTACATAGTTTCAGTAACTTTTTCCTTTCCGAAATCAAAATGAATTTCTCACTACCACAATAATCTCATATCAGCATCCCGCAAAAACCTAGTATTAGGTCTGTGATCATCTCCCCTTACCCCCCGTAAGAATTCTCATTAAAATCGTCCAGTTTATTTAATTTTAACAAATTCGGGCCATACGGATCAAAATTGTCGAATTTTTCAAGTTTTACCTCAACTTTATGATCAGAAGCCGGGTCAGAAAGCCTGAAAGCTCCGAGCCGAGCTGTTAGAGACTCGAAGATGTTCGAGTACTCGAATTTTTCGAGAACTCGAAGACAGTGGAGCTAGCTTGAACTCGATTCACCCCGACTCGAAAAAAACCGGTTCGACTCGATCCGAAGTTTAGAGCTTCTTGCACAATCTTAAGAAAGACTCTGGTCGACTATGTTAGACGTGGCTCTCAATTAAGTTCGTTAATTAGTGAAAAGTAATTAAATTGGAATTGATCGTATTAGTGAGGACAGCGTCCAGAATTCTTCTTCGGAGGGGTGTCCGTAATTCCACCCAAAAAAAATTTGTTGGCAATTTTTTGTACATGCGTGTATCAGTGAGGTACGATGAAATGCCGATTTACAATTACTAATCATTTAATTAGGACTGTATTGGGCCTCAATGGTGCTCTTACGTGCCAAAAATTCCCAACATATATATATTTTTTTTAGAATTTTCATCTGAGAAGAAGATCCTGGCCGACTACGTTTGAAGACGCTTCGAGCTATGTTCGTAAATTACCATAAACTAGTTGAAGTAAAGGCCGAGTCTAAACATTTGGACAGTCCGAACGTTTATGTATGTTTATAATATGATCGAGTCTAAACGTACGAACCCAGCAAGAGGAAGGGGGAGCTGGAAAAAGAAGGGGGCGTGGCTTGTGTCCGGATGTATAGACACTACCTAAAGTAAAATAAAAGCTGTTGCCATCGGCGTCGTCAAAAATTCCTCTTCGGAGGTGTATCCGCAGTTAAAAATGCAAAAGAGAATTAGTTGATAATTTTCCGGACATGCGTTTATCAGTAAGATACGATGAAATGACTAATTACGTACAATGACTACCCGAGTAAAAATTCTTCATCTTGGTTCCGACTTGAATTGCTCCCAATAAGACATACTGGAGACGAAGTGAAGACATCTTTCGATGTCTTATTTTTGAGATGGAGCCAGCCTTTTTTTCATGTCTTGAGACAAGTTTCTACGTCCTAAAGACGTACATTGAGTCGAGCGTTTACAACTTGATGACAAATGCTCATGTCTTGCGTCGACTTTTTATGTCCTGAGACAGTAAAAAGGTTGCTCATAGCCCTATAGATAACGGCAGGTATATCTGCCCTGACAAAAAGGCTTACCCTGACTGTCATAAATGCTAATCCTTGTTTATGGTTAAACAATTTTGTATATTTTTATACAATATATACTCTGAATCAATTCATTTACGGATTTAAATTTGTATTATACTTGTTTGGCGGAAATACCGAAACTGTTGTCTCTTTTTACGTATTTATAATGGTTGAGATCCTTATAGGAAATTACAATTTTAATCTTTTTGAAGCAAATTTTGTACGGTTATAGTCGTTTAGACCCATAGGTTCTGAATTGTTAACTTAAAAACAACTAATTTTAAAATTAGACAATTTTTTTCTTATCAATTTTAATCCTTTGCATCCGTCAACAGTCTCATATGAGTCCAGAAAGGTTCGTCTTAAGACAAGTTTACGTCGACTTATCTGAGACCATAAAAGTGAGACTCTATCTAATGTCTCGACTCATTTTTGAGACGCAACCAGACATCACCGTCTTGAAGTCGCACTCGAGACCAAAGCGAGTCAGAATCAAGTCGAAGCATTTTTACTCGGGCAATCATCTAATAAGAACTGGATCTGGCCCTAATGGTGTCCGCATGTATCAAAAATTTACAAAAAAATTTCTTTTGGAAGAATTTTCATCTGAGAAGAACATCCTGGTAGAATACGTTTCATTACATTTTCAATTATGTTTGTAAATTAGTGAAAACTAGTGAAAGTAAAATGAAACTGGTTTGTAAGGGCGTCGTCAAAAATTCTTCATTGGAGGTGTGTCCGCAGTTGAAAAGGCACCCCAGAAAAAATTAGTTGGTAATTGTTCGTACATGCGTGTACCATTATAGTGCTATGGAATGAATAATTACAATGACTAATTATCTAATTAGGACTGGATCAGGCCTCAATGGTGCCCACATGTATCAAAATTGTAAAAGACATATTTTTCTCAGGACTTTCGTCTGAGAAGAACATCTTGGTCGAATACGTTTAAAGACGCGTTCAATTATATTCGTAAATTATTGAATGCTAGGCTTTAGAGAATTTAAGAGAATGCAGAATAATTCAGAGAATGCAGAAACTTAAAGAAATTCAAAGTAATTCATGGTGTATCATGGAGATTAAAAAAAAATTTTTAAAGAATTCAAAGGAGTACAAGTAAATTTTAAGAATTTTTTTGAATTCTACAGAATTTAAAAAAAATAGGAAGGAATTTGAAATAATTCAATTTATATTCTAAACATTTCAGGAGAATTCAAAAAACTTAAAAAGAATTCAAAAGACCTGAAATGAATTCAAATTTTACTAATTTAGTTTCTTGAGAAAAAGAGATTTTCGAATTATTTTATCTCATCGCGAAGTTGCCGTGTGAATTTGCATGAGTGACATTCACAACCTCCTGTAAATACGAATTGAGATGACTCGCGCTTGTTTATGCACATAGTCTCCTCGGTAGCATTTGAACTGTCGTCCATCTAACGCGTGCTTCTGTCTGATTGATCTTTTATACATTATTTTTGACGCCATTTGTTATATGAAGTTCAAAAATATGGAAATGTATTTTGAGTACTGGGACACCATAGATTCACAATATATTTATATCAGATTGGGCCAAATTAACAAGAAGAAACGTGTAGGGTCCTTTTCAAATTTATACTAATTAATGGTAATTTTTCAATAAAACTTTAGTAACAAGTTGAAAACTACTAGAAAAAGTAGTGAAATACAAGTAATAATTTGTAAAAATTTCTACTAAAGTAAAATGATTTTCAAATCGAAACATTTGATACCTAGTGAAAAATTTAGAAATTCTGAATTTAGCTATTTTATTATTAGTTGTACGAGTTTAAAGTTGGAGCATAAAATTTTGTATTTTGTGAACCAAACCACAAATTTATTGATGATGTATGGTTTATACATAATCTTATGTTATTACACCGAATAAATGTTCACTTAAATATATTTTTGAAGAATTCATATCTATTAAATTTGTATATTTCTCTAATTTTTTATCCTATTTACTTTCACAAGTTCGTCGAACTCCAACATTAAATTCTGCTCGCCCCCCACCCCCTCTTCTGTCAAAAAAAATTATATGCTTTTAATATCTTGACTAATTACTATATTTTACAATTTCGAAACATTGCCGTTTCAACTTTACCGGTAAGTCGGAAACAATCGCTGACTTTAGCAAAATTCCTACAAAACGTTGATGCCACCTATCTTTTTGAAATCACATTACCTTTTGGACACCCGATAGCACGTGAATCTGTAAGATCTGAACATAGCGCAAAGTGCTGCGCTATGATAGCGTGTCGCTAACTCGGAGTCCGTCCCCTGGGAGGTCTGTCGCTATCGGCAATATGAAACCGTACGCGGATAGTTTTACGTTTATAACACGTCCTTGTATTCCAATTAACAATGACACACGCACACACGTGCCCGAAGAGAGAAAAAAATTGCGCCATGAAAGGTTATCAAACATTCTCTGCTTTTGCACGTCAGCGATATCCAAGGATTGCTGTATAATTCAAACTGGATCAATCACCTCTGACGTAAAGCGACTATTAAAATTTTGCTACGTGACCTTTCCAAGCAGAAATACATTTTTTCAAAGCTTAGAATTTAAAGTATCTATTGCTCTTGTGATAAACATTTACAACATTCACAAACCTCAAGGCCCGGCGAATACATTCTGTAACCGTAAAATTACCATAATTTTTTATTCTGCATATAGGAACCTAACCATCACTTAAAGTTTAAGGTATTTTATGAACGGAAGGACTGGTACTGAAAATAATTGTACTTCAAAGGATCGCAATGTTTTTAATGACAATTTAAATTTGGGGAAGGACAGAATTTTTATTTTTGCTGACCCACTAGTCAGTGCCAAATATAAGTATAAAACGGAATATGGAATATCAATATGAATTCAATAAACAATTTTCATAGAACAGCGATATTTGTTTATTGATTTACTATTTCAACAAATGGATATAAAGATGTCGTAGGGAATCTTTCCACCGATAAAATGAGCCATGATTCATTTTGATACCTATACATGTATTACAGTCCTATCTCAAATTTGACAGCTGACAGAAGAGCTGATTAAAAGTTAAAACTACCATGAAGAACCAGAGATATAAAAATTATCAATCTAACCTTCATTTCGAGTAAATTTAAATTCGTATTGAATTCGTACGGCCTACTATTACGGAATTTTCCGTAAGAATAACCCATTTCTTAGTTATTGATATCTCAATTCATGTGGACGTAAATTGTTTGGAAAATATGTGGTTAAGGCAGGAATCCGGTAAGTATGACATGGCTTTAATCCGTTAATAACCTTTGCAACAATAATTATTATTTTCTTATGAAGTATTAGTTTAGACATTTTTCGTTATTATAAAACTTAGTTGCAAGCCAACATCTGATTTAACAAAATTAGTTTTACAATGTAGCTTCGTGGAAAAAAAATTAAAATCAGTAGCCGAAAAGATTCTCTAAAAAACTGACCACACCTTTCATTTAAATTTAAGTATTAATGTGTAATTTCTTTGTTTACTGTTGTACATTCCTATGATGCCAAACGTTGACAATAATTGAATCAGATTATATTGGTTTAACAATCTCTTTACGTACTAGAGTTTTTCCCTGTATAGAAAATACTAATCTGTAGAAAATTATAAACAATCTCTTCCCCCCCAATATCTGTTCCACTTTTCTTCATTTTCAAATCCTGGTTTTATCAATAAATTTTGTCTATGAAAATATCTTATATCTTCTATAATTATTACCGTGGGCTAAAGTGTCCCAAAAATAAAAACAAGTTTTGCTGAACACATTCCTTATGGGATTCCAAGCAAATCCAAAAGAGAAAATTCAAATTTGATGTGTTACAATTAAAAACTATTCTCTTTCTGTTTTAAGCAGTAAGACATATACACGTATGTAGGAGAAAGTCGGATAGCCCCGGCCACTCATGATTTGGAATAAACTGTACTTTCTGCGATAATAACTCAGCACTATTATCTTTCATGATTGTCCCAAATCGTAATTCTAAAAATATAGACTCACATGTCTCATTAGCTTAAAAGGAAATCCGATCTAAATATTCTGTCTCTAGAAAACAAATGCATTTTACGAAATATGAACCAACCTTATTATCAATATTTGAAAAACTACAAAAAACGTTAGATTGTTTTGATTGGGATACATAAATTTGTTCTGTGACCTGTCATTTTTGTTCAATAATAATTTCACGTATTTTTTTATTCATTGCAGTTTTTTTGTAACATATCACAGTTGGGTTGCCCCGGTCATTTTGGGTACTGTCGGATACTTTTATCTAATTTATATAAAATTAATATGTAAAGACATGTAGCTGTATTGTAATACGTCTTGCTTTAATTTTGGCAAACTTATTGATGACAATATCCATGTTTAATTCTTTGGCAGCTTCAC
>JAUMHM010133276.1:0-18587 GCA_032362435.1 Melikaiella ostensackeni
ACGAGACCAGAACCGAACGAGTTACGCTTACCCCGAAAGGGATTTGGCTTAATGGTATAATAATAAAAATAATAATATAATACGAGTGCAAAATCTAGCAACTGAGGCTATGAGTCGGGACAAGTCCATAAAATTTCCGTAACGATAAGGACAATTTCTTTTCATCATTTTAAGCAATTACTATAATTATTACAATTTATTGTATATAATTAATGTTGTCAATTAATGGAAACACAGATATACTCAAGCACATCTGGAAGAACTGGTGGATGAGATAATCTTTTCTGAAACCTTTACATCCCGTCATTCATATGATAGCATATGAACTCGATGTCTTGTCATCACTATGAGTAAGGTTGTGAATTTTTGAAGAGAGTTCAAATAGCCACAACTCTTTACATTCTCTCATTCCCTAGCATAATTGAAACTATATCCGAAATCCCAGGTTATTTCAAGGCTCATTACGACATATCTCTATAACATCCTTCTATGAGACTGTTCAATCCGACATTTTAATAACAAATCTTTAAAGATTTGCTTAATCTACTGCTAGCTTCAATTTGAATGCTTCATGTCGGAATTACTGTGAGCAGGGTAACTGCCCGCTACTATGTTCGCAACGTGGTAAGAATTAATTGAAGAACTAAAATAGGCTCTAAATACATTTAGAAATATGAAAATAATCAATATTTTTTTGAACAAATGAAATCTATGATTTAAACACGAAATAGTATAAATGCGCAAAAATCTATCATAACCTCCGGATGCAGAATTATCATATGACAGTCATATAATTCACTTTACTGCATATTGATTGAGTGCGTAGCATTGAGTAAATCAAGAAACGGATTTGTTACACTCAGAAAGAACTTGTTTGTCAATTTTTAAGATCAGTGGTGTAGGGCATATTCGTAATAGAAATGTTGCTTTCCTTCAAAAATCAGATGGGCCAAAAATGAGTCCAGTTTGTTCGAAAGTAAGTCGCCTACCAAAGGTAAGACCGCCCCAGATACTGCAAACTTATTTAATTTATATTGACGGCAAACACTTTGATAAAAGTTACGAGTGAGAACAAGAAAACAATCGCCTTGCAGAGATGCTGTCTTCCTTTTGCTTGACTCACGTGTCGTTTTTGTCGAAAGCATCCTTTTTTCAAAGTTATGTAAACAATCGTCTTGCTGAGACGCTGCCTTGCTATTACTTGATTCCCACGTCGTTTGGGTCAAAGCATTATTTTGCGAAAGTTACGAGAGAAAACATCAGAGCAATCGATTGGCAGTAACTCTGTCTTGCTCCTGCTTGAGTTACGTGCCGTTTATCCAGAGCATGATTTACTGGTCAAAACGTGAATGGGTAAAAGTTGAAATAGAGAACATGAGAACAGTCACCTTGCAGAGACGCTGTCTTCCTCTTGCTTGACTTACGTGCCGTTTGGGCCAAAGCACGATTTTGTAAAAATAAGAGGGAGAACATAAAAACAATAACATTTCAGAGACGTTATTTTTTTCTTGCTTGAATTATGTGTCGTTTGAGCCAAAGCGTGACTTTGTAAAAGTTGAGGAAAAAAAAATGAAAACAAACACCTTGCAGAGACGTTATCTCACTCTTGCTTAACTTACGTGTCGTTTGTGCCAAAGCTCGATTTTGTAAAAGTTAAGAAAGAGAAAGTAAAAACAATCACCCTGCAGAGACGCTGTCTTGTTTTTGCTTGACATATGCATGTTGCTTGGGCCAAAACATGAGTTAATCTCGCTCAAAGAATGACGTATCTACCAACAGTGAAAACCGCTATGACAGGATGTTTTTATTATGAACTTCAACAGAAGTCATTTACATCCAAAAAAACCTGAGATGACTCTCAAAATAATAGTCTTGCAGAGACATTAATTTTCTGTTGCTTGACTCTAGTCAAATGTAATTAAATAACCGTACATTTCGTCTAAAAAGAATAGTTTTCCACCATCAGTTAGACTGTTGACATAAAAGATTGATCAAATAAATATCACCGAAAATTATCAAATATTAGATGGAGCAAAAACAAAACAATCGCCATACAGAAGCATTTTCATTGTATCGCGTGATTTTAGGAATATGTCGAACCGAAACTCCATTTCACACAAAAGTCATCTTTCTGAACGGAAGGTTGGGCTGACGCAATGGGTGAAACCTACTTCTTATAATCTACTACAGACCTGCAGAGAGAGGGGAAAATCTGGCAAACACAGATGTGATACTATCCCCACCACGTTCTCTGCTCAGCTAGAATGTACATCACTTCTGAAGGATAGTTCCACTACTCTAACTTTTCCGAGCAGTTAAGAGCATGGATGGGGGAAACGCAACATCTGATTTTGTCGGATTTTTTTCATCACTGTCGAGAAAACGAAGAACGTCTCTGTAGAGACATTTTCCTTTCAACTTGACTTTAAGAGTGTTCTGATGGATTACGACATAAATATATTTCGTCCAAAAGTAACTTATCTACCAATAGTTAGATCAAGGAAACAATCGCTTTGTGAAGTCGTTGAGCATTAATTTTTTTCATTCTCTTTTACTGCTAATTATTATTATTATTCGTTTTGTTGCTAGTATTATTGATAAGTGTTAGGTATACTAAATTTGCAAATCTCTAGTTTATCAAATGCAGTATATTTTTAATTTAATATACGTATGCATATTTTTAACCTGTAGACCATAATAAAATTCCACTTCACACTAGCTACCAATAACTGCTGCAGTAAAGAATGCTCATTTATTTGGTCAACAATGGATATATATGTGTCAAGTAGTCCATAGGATTCGTTTCTGCTCATTAATCTGTACATTTAATCATAAATTACAGTGTATGCGCGAGAAGAGGCGCGAAATGCAATTAAAATAAATTCAGCGTATATCGATGCCTCCATTCCATTCTGTTCCATGTCGCGTTTGTACTAGTGTGTATTGTACGCGCTACGATCGACCCTCTTTGAACGTACATGTGTAGTGCTGTGTAATGTGGTAGGGGGGAGTGCGTGCTTCATACGTGTGTGCGTGTGAAAGTTGTTTCTGTTTTTGAATTCCTTTCCACTTGCAGTGCAGTTGAAAGGAAGACGAATTATTGTTTGTTTTATATATACATGTATGTACGGTCCCGAAAATTGATTATTTTTTTTTTTGGTTATGTACAAATCAGACGATGAACGGTAATGAGAAGAATAATACCAACAGAGGAACAAATGCTCCAACACGACCAGATGGCCAAAAGCAGTCAGATATAGGGGAATTTTTAATTGAATGCGAATCCGATATTAGAGGTTTTTAAAAGTTTAAAAATACTTTTAACAATTTAGAAAACTTTTATTTGCTTCTATTAGTAAAGACTCTGGAAGAAAGTTTCATTTAAAAATAAAAACCAATAAAACTTTTATTTGAAAATATTTTTCCTTTCGATTGATTAAAATTAGACGAAATTTTTTATTTTTTATTTTTGAAAAAAAAAGAAAAACGGAAAGATGGAATTTAACATTAGACGATCGTTATTGTATATATAGGGCCTGGAGCATCTATAGCTGGCCCACCCATATCAACTGCGCCAATAATATCCACCACGGCGCAAGCGACAAATAGCAACATCAGTAACAACATCTTAGGAGCAAACAACACTACAGACATGCAGCTCAACACACAGACGGCCAGTGCATAGAGGAATGCAAACGATCTACTAATCTACCTCAATTTAGCTCAAGAAAACGGCGACGAACAAAAAGAATTGTTGATAAGAGTTCAGACTCTTATGGAGCAGCTGGAGCGGGTCTACCAAAATTATTTAGAAGCCGAAAAGTTACGCCTCAGGCGTGCAGAAGTAAACGTGGTTAACTCTATCGTTTTAGATGACTCAATTGAACCGATGTTAAACCTCGAACATCAAGCAACCCAGAATAATACAAATTTAGAAGTACCTAGGGTTTCAAGTGATTCTATAAATAGCTTAAAAAATACAATGTAGAAGGACCGGCTGATTTGAATAAACGGTAAAGATTAAAAAGACGTAAAGCAGTGAAAGATGTAATTGCGAGCCATTCGGATGAAATATTTTATAGAAAGATGGCAAATGAACATGATCCAATTAAGATAATTACCATAATTAGAGAGGCTAAAAGAGTTGGAAGTGACGTTACTCACACTTCGGTCAGAACACAATTTTATCATCTCAAATTAAATCCAGATGAAACAATAGAAAAATTTTGCAATAGATTTGATTATATTGTAACTTATTATGGAAATTGTGTTGATGCTGTACCTCTGACAGATGAGGAAAAAAGGTCAGCATTTTACTAGGTAATTTGCAATGTTCTCTCAGAAGTGAGGGCTGCTGATCTAACGTACAGAAAAGCACATGGAGTTTCGATGACTTAAAGCGAGACTTCATTTCACAGTTAAAAGCTGACAAAAATGGTGTTAACGGATCACAATAGCATTTCGAAGTGGCTAGTGGCTTAGGTGCAGAGAAAGATGTTCAAGCGAAATTGATTAGAAAACCTTGGATGTCTGGACCTCATGCAAAGGGCTACCGATGCGATCAACAGGGACACACAAGACTATACTGTCCTCTAAACAATACAAACACATATAAATGTTACTTTTGTCGTACAGTGACGCATTACATGGGTCGCGAATGCTTAAACAGCCCGAGAAATCAAAGACACCGGAATGTACTTAATAACTCTAATTATAACAATAAGAAAGGTAGAGGTAGTTTTAGAGGTAATTTTAGAAGCAACAGAAACAGCGGCAGAGGCAACTTCAGAAATGTATTCAGAGGGGAAAATAAAGGTAACATCAGAGATAAAAACAAAAATAACGGTAGCCAATGAGGTAACCAAGGAAATCAAGGCCCTCATGCAAGTCAAGCAAGTAGGCAAAACGACTTTGATAAAAATTTAGACAAAATTACATTTATTGCGGACTCAGGAGCGACTGAGCACATTGTAAATAAAAGCTTAATTTTAAGTAATTTCAGATGATGTACTGACAAGGTAATTAAAAGTGCAAACAAAAATAAATCTGCAGACATTGAAATAGATGGTATATGCGATTTATATTTGAAATCAGATAATGATAGAATAAAATTTAATGATGTAATTGCAGCTGAAAATATCGCAAATAATCTAATTTCTTTAAGACGCTCTATAGATGCAGGATTAGGTGTGTACCTTGATGATGGAAAATTTGAAATTTTTGATAAAGATACAAAGGAAAAATATTTAATTGGAAAATACGAAATGCCAAACTGGCTAATCACACTAGAAGTTAAAGACGACTTAGCGAGTGGAAAATAAGAATATACAACTTATTTGTGTTTTGCGAAAATTGTGTCTCCAAATGAATATTTAAAAGAATCGGAGGGAGAAAATGAAAACCCTCAAAAATTAATACCGTCTGAGATTGGCAGGGAGATTCAAGAGAAAAATCCTTTGGAGAAAAATGCAAATAGTCTAGAAAGTACAGACTCTAGTTCAGATGAACAAACGTCGAATTGAAAAGTTCTTGATTTGAATTATTCAAACGCGTTAGATGGACTGGATAAAATGAAAATAATAGAAATAAATCCTGAACCTAATAAGTTAGTTGAATTAGATGCAGGGATTGTATGGCATTAAAGATGAGGTCATCCTAGCCTCAATTATTTTAAAGAATTAAAAAAATCGACTGAAATATTAGAAGATGTCAAATTTGATGATAGTATCTTGGACTACGAAACTTGCATTCAATCAAAAATGACAAAACAACATTTCAATATAAATAGAGTCATAGCCGATAGACCACTACACACCATTCATGTCGATACTATGGGACCACTTAAACCTCTCTCGTTTTCTGGAAATGATAAATTTATCATCGTTTTTATAGATGACTTCTCTAGATTTGCAAAAGTCTATTGTATCAAGAATAAAAGTGAATCATAAAAATGTTTTGAAAAATTCCTGATTACTGTAAGAAATTTGCAAGGCAAAGAGGAGAGAGCTTGCTATCTGAGGACAGATAACGCAAAAGAGTTTACAGGAGGTGAATTCTCAGATGTAATGGAAAAGGAGGGAATAGAAGGCGATATCGCACCTCCATACACAGCTGAATTGAACGGCACGGCCTAAAGATTCAATCGAACGATACAAAATAAAACAACTACGTTGATGCTAGAATCGGGCATACCAACATGTATGCGGCTATTTTCGGTAGAAATAGCCGTTAATCTGTATGAAAGAACACCACATAAAATAAATAATTTCAAAATACCTTTGGTAAAATTAAATCCCAGATTGCAAACACATTCAGATAAGATTAGAAGATTTGGGTGCTTAGCCTATGTAAAATTACCTGTAGCTGAAAATAAGTTTTCTGAAAAAGCGATTAGAACTGCGTTGGTAGGTTTTTCTAGAACAGGTTATATTTTGTGGGAACCGACTACAAGGAAACTTATCAATTCAAGACATGTTAGGTTTGATGAAAAATTAATGTATAAAGATGCATATAAGTCAATTAATTCAGAAGCAGAGGAAAATGTTGTAAATGATGGAAAAAAGATTTACTTAGAAGTTGAACCAAATTCTATTGAAGTAGAAATTGATCTAGAAAGGAAAGAGGATGACACACTAAACAGAGAAAACACAGAAAAACAAGTAGTGAAGAGAGGTAGACCTAAGAAGAGAAAATTAGAAGAAAATGAACAAAAAGTAGATGGTAACAAGATACAAAGAGTTTATAGTAGGTAGCCGAAACCAAAAATAGATGAAAACTTTATCTATGCAAAAACTGCTGAAGATATCATTACATTAGAAGAACAAGATGAAATTTGGCATACATTGATTGCGTCAATAGAGGGAGTTCCTACAACATACGGAGATGCTGTGTCGTGTGAAAACAAAAAAAAAATTGGAAAAGTGCAATTGACAAAGAAACGGAATGTATAAGAGAAAATGATGTATATATTTAAATCTAGACTTGTAGCAAAAGGTTATCAAGATGATAATAAGTATAAGTTGAAAGAAACATATGCATCTGTTTCTCGACTTTCGGTGGTTAGAGCGGCACTAGCGTACATGAATAAAAAAAATTTAGATGCGGTACAAACTGACGTCAAATCTGCATTTTTATATGAAAAATGAGATGAAGCTATATACAATCAAATTCATGAAGGTTATGAATTTGACGATGAAGAAAGAAAATTGAAAGTATGGAAACTGAAGAAAGCAGTGCACGGATTGTGTTTAAGTCCTAAGAT
This sequence comes from Melikaiella ostensackeni, assembly GCA_032362435.1. NCBI lineage: Eukaryota > Metazoa > Arthropoda > Insecta > Hymenoptera > Cynipidae > Melikaiella > Melikaiella ostensackeni. Next base: position 7,262 of record JAUMHM010133276.1, read on the forward strand.
ATGGAATAACAAATTGAGAGAAGAAACTGAAGAACTTGGCTTGAAAAATGATATCAATTAGCCTTGCTTATTTACTTGGAGGAAAGAAGGAAAAGTTGCCATGATAGTATTGTACCTTGATGATATAAAAGCCGCTAGCAATGATCCAAAGAAATTAGATAAAATAGTGAATCATTTCAGTAAAACTTTTGCAATGAAACTTTTAGGAGAACCAGAAAACTTTCTAGGAATGAAAATACGGAGAGATAGACAAGATCGAATTATGAATATAACACAGCCTAATTACCCAGAGAAAGTTTTGGGGGGATTTGAAATGAAAATGTGTAACAAACAAGATACTCCAATGGTTACAAGACAAGTCAAAAATAGAAATCTTAGAAATGTTGAAAGCTCAGATGAAATTCTTTGACAAACGCACCCTACAGAGCAGCAATTGGAAGTTTGTTGTATCTTGCTGGAGCAACTCGTCCAGACATAGCTTATGCTGTGAATGTACTATCTAGAAGATAAAACAAACCAACTGTAGGAGACTGGAAGGAAGTCAAAAGAGTTTTCAGATATCTCAGAGGTACATCTGATCAAGGACTACAATATAAAGGTCAATCTGATAAATTAGAAGCGGTAACAGATTCGAGCTTTAAAGACTTACAAAATTCTATTTCAACTGGTGGATATGTTATAAAGCTTTTTGATGATACCATTACTTGGCGAAGTCGCAAACAAGCGCTTCCAAAAACTTCAACATGTCACACTGAATATTTGGCAATGAGCGAATCATACAAAGAAGTAATATCTTTAGATAAAGTGATCAGAGATATGACTGGTGTATCAATGTATACAGTTACTATTAGTTGTGACTATATATCAGCAGTTAAATGAACTCAGAAGGAAGGGAGTCATAAACGTAAAGATTTTGATGAAAATGTAGATACAATAAAGTTGAACTTAGGAGAAAGAGGAAGAACCGGTAGAATACCTTCAATATCTAAAACCCATGGTGATTTTATTAAATTTTGTGTCTTAGAAGGCAAAATTGAAGTCAAATGGATATCTACCGAAGAGAATATTGCAGATATTATAACAAAACCTCTACCCTCTGAATTGCATAATAAATTTAGAAAGAAAATATTAAATATAGATTGATAAAATTCAGAAGTTTTCATATATGTTAATATATATACTTAACTATTTCTTCAATCTATGTTCACAGGAACGCAGTGATTCTTGTACATTTAGCGTAGTGGTGAAATTTTGAAGACAACAAGAAATATCAAGATTAGACGATATGAAAATTATCATGGATTAGAATTGAATTCTTTTGATACTTTCATAATTTCGATAATTTTTCGGTTGTACATGATCGTAAAACGATTTTAGTTTTTTTTCTTCTGTTTGATTTACTTGACAAGTTGATAAGGTGTGCTTACTAAGTGTCTAATATGCGAATCTTAGAATTGTAATTTTTGGATAATGAATGATCTCAAATCGGAACAAAATTATGTATTTATGCTTCTCCGCAGGAATAATGTAAGATTGAAATTTAAAGTCTGTATTTCGAATAATTGATTAGAATGTTTACTTGGATCCATGCAATGGGAGAGAGTGTTGAGAAACATTGCATAGTGACACCACCTCGCGGGGATTACTTTTAGAGAGAACCGAGGTTTAAGTTGGTTAGGTGGGAGTCGAGCCGGTGAGCGTGGATATAATGGTTGCGTTTCTTGCTTGACTTAGTTGAGTGTAGCATACCGCTTAGATGTTGTATTGATTAGAAGGTCTACCAGTTGTATGTACTAATTGAGCTTTGTTTTCATTCGTAATTTGCATAAAAGTGTTAGTTGAGACATAAATCAATCCTTCTTCAATTCACGACTCTGACTAAACCTTTCCTATACTAAAGGATATTGAATCGTGGTAATTCAATTCTATACTTTTCAAAATGTTTAATCGGTTATAGCCTTCAGTTGATAAATTTATTAATTCATTTGAAATTAATTCTTTATACAAATTTTTTTATATTAAATTATTTTCGTATATAAAACATATAATTGATGTTCATCATAAACGTGATGTATTGTTGTCTTTTTACATAAATAACTCGATTAACAAGGACGTCCGAATTGACTTGGAAAACCTCATTCTCTACCATTCTTAAATAAAAGCGCACATCGTATGAAAGAAGTGATTCATAAGAATATAAGAGAAAAAGCATAAAGTGAAGTAAAAGTGAAAATAGTCTCTCTTTCTCTTTGATAAACCCCATTGTCCCTCTAGATCTGTTTTATTCAATCCAGTTACCTACATCTATTCTTTTTTATGATCCACATGTTTATACTAATCATTTTCTATTTTGCTACCCATAATTTTCCTTTCCATTTCTATTCACCATTTTTTTACTCAATTCTATCCTCCATCTTTGTGCATCTATCTTTTCCTATCCTTCTGACAACCTAAAATCCTGTATATATTTTTCAATACCTAATTTGTTTCAAAGTCTTACACCAACATAGCAAAAATAATCTTTTCCTATCACTCCCTCAATCTGCAATCACCCCTATTATTAGCTGTACCGCGCAGTTCAATGTACTTTGCAAGTCTACTATACAGCCTTGCGAATTAGGTAAAACTAAGGAACATCGCAATAGACGCCCTCCCCCCTCCACTAAATCCTGTCAGATATACATATGAATTTAAACGCGTTCTAAATAAACTCAAATGTACAACCACTTGGAAATGTTGCGTTACAAAACTGTAGACGATATTGACTGTGTAACGGAAGGGCGTCTTGTGACACGTTAACACTGTAAATAACAACGCAACGTTCACTTTGAATTTGACGTCAAACTTATGGATCGGTGAGGAAGGAAAATTTCGATAAAAGTTTCGTGAATTCATGTCAGCTATCACTGTAGGTACCAATAATACTGGACTATCGATCGGCTACGGGCTGGAAGAGTCAAAATAGCGACCACGTTTTCGTGATCTCAAAAATCGATCAAAAGTGCGAAAATTTGTTCACCTGAAAAAGTGAGTAAATTAAAAATTTGAAGAAAAATGCTTGAACGTTTAACTTCAATTAAGCTTCAGAGAATATAGAATGCATGCGTATTTTGATTCTTTTTTCAAAATTGTAAGAATGGTATAATGTTGCAAATTAACGTTGCTCAGCTGCAACATTGGCTCTTAGGGGATATAAATTATCAATTTTTTAGGTATGATACTCTGTCCATTTTTCATCATTTTTTCCTATTAATTTCAGTTAAAAATGGAAACTCGAAGTCGATCAAGAGGGATAAGGCCGATCGCACCTCCCGACCCAAACATCTCCGACATTTCGGACGATTCGAATAGCGACAGCGATTTTATTATTGATCCTGATGATGAGGATGAGCTGCCAAATAAGTGGGAATTAGACGCTGATATAGACGAAGATATAGGCTTCTCTTTCAATCCCAAAGGTCTTGTTGCGGGTCCGAGCAAAGCAAAGAAGGCAAAAGTTGCTCCGAAAAACAAGAAAAAATCTGTTAATAAAGGGAAAACAATACCGTCCGTTCATTAAGATAAAGTGGATCTAAGCCCATTCACCTTTGCAACTCACTGCGCTGGAAGATAAAAAAAAGCAACTGAACCTTTAGAGTTCTTCTACAAATTTTTCTTCATGCACTGTATCCAACATATTGTAGATCAGACAAATTTGTATTCTACTGCAAAAACAGGAAAATGCGTTAAGGCCTCTAATACCGAAATGACCGATTTTTTGGGGATAAATATTCTCATGGGTATCATTAAGTTATCGTCAAAATGATTACTGGTCTCAGACTTTTCGTATCGATTGCATTGCCGAAATCATTAGTCGAAATAGATTCAAACTTCGTCAATCGATCCACTTCGTGGATAACGACACCTATAACGCGACCGTAAAGGATCGGTTTTTCAAAATGAGAACGATTTTAAACTTCATCCTCGAATGTTGCTCTGTTTTTGAGGCCAATGATAAGCAATATATTATTGACGAAACAATGATACCATATAAAGGCACACGGGCTGGGAATTTAAGGCTGTACATTGCAAGCAAACCTATTAAATGGGGTTTTAAGTTATTCGTTTTTGCCGGAAGGGATGGTATAGTATTTGCATTTGTTATGTACCAGGGCAAGAATACGTTCAACTTACACGCAGGCACTCGTATGGAATTGGATGAGAAAGAAAAAGCGATGTGTGTAGGTGCATCAGTAGTAATCTCGTTGGCTAAAACCATCGAAGAACCCATTGACTGCATTATTTACTGCGATAATTACTTCAGCAGTTTGCAACTGTCTGTATACCTTCTGAAGTGAGAAGTTTCTGCTGTCGGCACGATGCGAACGAACAGAATTCACAATTGTCCTTAAAAATCAAACAAAGAATTGCTCAAAGAGGGTCGAGGAAGTTACGACTTTCGTTCGTTTGATGGCGAATTGATTGTCTTGAAATATGGTGATAACAAATGCATTACCCAGGGCAGCACTGTCTATGGGATTCAACCAGAGGGCGAACTTAACCGATGGTGCAAAGAGAGAAAAAAGAAAATTAAAATGAAATGTACTCAAGTTGTTGCCAAATATAACAAAAACATGAGCGGCGTCGAGAAGAGCAATTGCTTGGTGTCGTTCTACAGGACCCAATCCAAAAGTCATCGCTGGTATCTTCCGATTTTTTTCCATTTACTAGAAATGAGCATTGCCAATACGTTGCTCCTCTAAAAAAGGTAATTAGCCAAAAACGTAACACCTAAGACTCTAAAGCAGTTCAGTTTTCCTATCGCGCAAGAACCAATTCAATTCGGTAAGCAGAGGCGTGGACGTTCAAGTTTTGAAGCAACTAATCAAAAGATAAACAAACCTCGATCTGTTAGACCATCAGATGCGATTCGATACGACGGTGTTGGGCACTAGGCAGTTTTTGATGGAGAAAGAGGCCGTTGCGAATTCTGCACAACCAGTTAAACAAGAATCAAGTGTTGTAAGTGCGATCTCTTCTTGTGCCTAGTCGCTAATCACAACTGCTTATATGCATTTAATAACAAATAACTCAACTTTTATAAGTTTTTCATGAACGTTTAGGAAATCCTACTCCTATACACTTTTTTCTAAATGTTTAATCATTTCGACAAAATTCAACTACTTTTTAGTCAAAATAAAAGAGGAAATAATTTTAGTCCAACGGAAGAGTGGCTTGGTCCTTAAAGGGTTAGTTAAATTTTACACGGCCGGAGTAATGTAATCCGAGGACATGAGGGCATTATGTTGAGTTTTCAAATCCGTTTTAAGGTGAAATCTCATTTACGATCTTCTAGAATTCATGAAAGATCATACGATAATCTCAGTTACTCAACTTAGCTTTCAACAGAAGTATGGTATAACTTAACTTACATAGGTCAGAAATTCAGCCGAAGAATAAAATGAAAAAACATTTATTTTATTTATATTAACTCCTCCACGTTATCGAAGCATCCTCCATATTGAAGAAAAATTTTATTTCTTCGATATCAGGACCAGGGCTCAAACACATGACGCCTGTCAAGAGCGGAATTTAAACTCAACACTATCCTCTGCGTCACAGAGATTAATACTTATAATCGCAATTTAAAGGATTTGAATGCAAACCATCCGCTGTCTTTTGTCACGCCCCTCTTGCACTATCCGCTTGCCAACTTGTCGTTTTACTATACTAGTCGTCGAAACCCTAAGTTACCGCATGCCAAATTCTCTCTTCTGTTTCTAAACATTCACATGAGTATAAAAGAAGTATTTTTTTTCATTATATTACAATAAATTGTTCATAAGTTCACACAATATTCATGTTGATTTTTACTTATTATATATTCATGATTACTTATTAAAAACTTTCATATATGACTTTGAAAATTTATGATACGATCTTCTAATTTTCAACAATAGCATTAGAATGGTCATTAGATGAGACTGTAAATTCTATCAAAACGTCCTTATGCGTCACAAAAAAAACTTGTACAAATATTAAAACATATGTCAACATTTTAAAAATTCTTAATCATTTACGACTACCTTACATTCTAAAAAGTGTTGAAAAAAATAACGCATAAGGAGATAACTCTTTATGATCGTGAAGACTAACAGTAAATTACACTAATAACCTCAAGATTGTGAATAGACATTTCTTGTAATTGCGACTCGACTTCCATGCGGAGATAGGTTACGCGTTATACGTCGTGGCGTCCTTATCAACATTTCGAAATGGGACTTGCGTCATTCAAACGGAATTGTCCTTACGTAATTTCAGAGCAAATGAAATTCTTCGAGATGGTGTACTTCATATTTTGGATTTCGAGGGTCTAGTGTGACCCCCCCCCCCCCCCATAACGGCCTTAAGAACTTTCAGGGTTTAGAAGCCAAAAGTTTAATAGGTGCATTTGGATTCATTTCGAGCGCATTTATATCTTTATTTCCAGATATGCAAATTGAGTTTATGGAGGGGGGAGGGGGGAGGGGACAGGTGTGACATGTGAAATTTAATGTCCAAATGTCCCGGCTGAGCATTTTTCGCAGAATTTATTTGTAACATTAATGAATGATATCGCACTGTAAAAACTAGAAATCTTTTTTTTACGGTATTATTTTTTTGCGTCCTGTTTTTGAATAAGACAACTTCTTTCTGTTATTTTCAACGTAAAACAAATGACTCTGGAGTCCCACCAGTGGTCTCATTTTAGTACCTTTCGAGACTTTTATTCTGAGTCTTATTCTAATACCTGAAATTAGCCCCGAAATAATTTCCTGTTTTTACAGTGCGGATGACAAATGTTTATGATCGAGTATCATTTCGCCGATGAATGCCAGTAATTTTAACGCAAAAATATACTTTGCAAACAAAAAACCCATAATGCAGACTATTTCCTAATTTAATTTGTTTAGAACATATATAAGAAAAAGAAAGGTCAATTTTTTCACTATATGCATGACCATAAAAGCATAAACAAACATGATACGGTAGTATATTGTTATATTTACCGATAGAGTTAATGATGAATGCCAAGTATAGGACCAGAGTACAAATGAGCCCCATTTTTCCAAAGTAGAGAAAGAACTGAATAATGTTGTGAGAAAGAATTCAGTTACTAGTACAACTAATGATCATTCTGGTGCTACTTCAGAGTTCGCATGCCCATATATAGTCGTTATATGGATGACGCGTGTCGAGCCTGATTTCCTGAGAGTGTTTGTATTTCACCATCGAATCAGGGAACGAAATTTAGTCCATAAATTCATCAAAACTTTACGAAACTCCAATTCACGTACTATATACTCATAAAATGATTTGAGATTATCAACTTGAAATAAAGAGAATAATACACGTGTCTAGAACATGAAGTCCTTATCTTCCTCTCGCTTTATATTTTGTATACATATAATGAATAATGTACGTGATGTGCACCAATAAGGTTAATAGTACTTATTCAATCTACTATTTTTCTATTCTTAATTCCGCCCGAATTTCTGTGGGATGTCTTATTGAATTTCTGCGTAGATTTTCATGTAGACTATAAAAGCCTATAACTATAAAATCCAAATATTTATGAAAATGAGGTAGATAAAGTCATATAGAAATGCTGTTGACTTTTTTATTTTTGGAGTCGTTTCGATCTCACCTTTCTATTTTTGCACAGTTCATGATAGTTTATTATTCTCATAGATAATTTTATTGGTAAAAGAAATAAATGCCGTTAGTGAATGCAGGAGAAGCAGTTCAATTCATGAATCCAAGAACAGATGTGTGTTGCAGATGTTCAAAAGAAAGACAATTTTAAGAACGAATTAAAGATTGATCTATAAACTGAGCATTATGATTATAAGTACAGCTAATCTGAATATCAATAGAGAGTTTAAAATTTACTGGAATGTTTTTTTTAAAGAAAAGCGTTTTTAGATACAGAAACGTGAGCATTCTGTAGATACAAATTTCTATGGGAAATACCTAAACATTGATCAATCATTCGTCGGTTATACCTAATTTCCTATTGTAATTTAATTCATAATCCATACAAGTTTCACGCATAACTCGCAAAATAAAAAAAATTGGAATAAGAATTGATTTTGACACAGATAAATGAGCGGTCCCGGTCAAATTTCTTCTTTATTCAAAATTGGATATCAGATGTAGACGATGTTCACAAAACTTGTTACTAATTTCGGGTGTAAACCACACCCTACATCAGTCCTCCTTCCTCTATTTTTGGCCATGATGATATAAAGCTTATATGTTTTTAGCCATTTATTGAAAATAAAAAGAGATGAATGGGTGGCTTTTCTGCCACAATCCTTCTTTACTAAAACTGGCCATTCCTGCTTACACTCAGAAAAATATTTGTCTGGAATTATAGAAACTGTTTCATTGACATAATATTTTTCATTTAACCAAAAGTAACTTTAAAATGAAGAAACTCATCTTAAATTTTAAAAAATTTTCATTGGAACAGAAAACAATTTCTTTGCACCAAAGGAACTTATTTGAATCATGAGAAATTTCCTTGGATCAAAGAAACTTTTCTTGGACTGAGAGCTTATGAATATTTTCCTTTAAATCAAAGAAGTTTTTTTCGAATCAAAGAATATTTGTTCTGAATGTAATTTCAAGATCGATTTCAAATTTGGAAACAGCCAGAAGCTTATTTTCTTCGTATGCGCTATGTTTGTCCAGTCTTGATCGCCATGAATATGATTATTAATAAAAAATGATAGAGAACGTGGATCCTGCACCCTCCAGCACATTTGCTCTGTACCATTAAGACAAATCTCTTTCGGGGTAAGCGTAACTCGTTTGGTTGTAGCCTCGTCATACTATCGACTTTGAAAACGCGAGATGGATTAGAAATCGACCTTTCTTATGAAAAGGTTATTCTTAAAGGCCACCTCTTAAACACTAAAATTTCAAAGCCATATATCTTCTCAAATTTAAAATCATCCGAGTCTCCTGAGTTTCTCGATTATACTATTTCAGAGAATAAGAAGAGTCCCAGCTAAAACGCTTGACTTCAGAAATACGAGATAGATTGAAAATCGATTTTTCAAATGAAAAGTTCAATTTTAAGGGCCTCACTTAAACACTAAAATGTCAAAAGAATATAGCTTCTTAGATCTAAAATTATTAAAATTTTCGGAGTGATTTCTACAGTGATTTCTAGAGGCTTCAGTGGAACATTAGAATCTTGAAGGACTATATCGAACTTAATCTTAAATCATTTACGTTTTAAGAGTCGTCAAATATACTATTCCAGTGAATATAGACCGTCATAGCTTATGAGCGCGTGCGACATTAAAATGTCTTAAAGATATCTTTACGTCACGGACATTGGACGTCTTTGCGATGACGTAAAAATGTCGTAAAGACGTCCTCCATTTTGTTGCCCACTGGGAAGTCTCAACTTTTAATCAATTTTGGGCGCCAGCCAGGCCCTCGATCGTAAAAGGCGATTCACGATTTTTCTAAGCTGGCCAAAATTTCGAAAAGTCCGAAAAAAGAAGAAAATGAAAACACTCCTCAAACACTGGGTGTGGTTCTTCGAATCACAGTGGCGACTATACGTATTTGGTTCAAACAGTTTTAAACAACCCTTTAATTCAGACAAGAGAAAATTAACAAATGTGGCCGAATTGGACCGCTAATTTAGTGAAGTTATGCATTAAATGAAAGAAAACTCTAAGGAATCTACTAGTTTATGACCACGTGGTCAATGGCACGGAAAGCTCTACAGGTGCCGAGTATCATTGACTGAGAAGCACATCATCAAACCGAATTTTGTTTTGCGCACTGTAAAATCTCGATAGAGAACTCAAAGTTCTACATATTACATAAAACAAAAAAAAATCCCTAAGGAACAGAAAGCACTTAAGAGTAGAGGCCAAGCTCGGCAATGGTGAAGGCAAAATTACAATAAGGGGCCGCGTGGCCAAATCAAAATCACCATTGCGTCGCGTGCCGAAATTATAAAAAGTTTACCTTGGTTTATTTATGTCGCTTCCTTCTAAAATGCGGCTCTGTATTTTATTTTAGGTTACTTGGCAATTCCTTTTTGCAAATCAAAATTCCAGAATCAATATGTTCCAGATCAGTGTATTACAATGCAATTTTTAACCTTTTTATAACGCAGCACGTGCTGCTGTTAGCAGAATGAGAACGGAAGTGAAGCATCAGTCTCATCACGCCACGACGGTAGGTTCAGGGGGTGCTAGCTTTATGGCGTGATCACAGCATCAGGTTGCGATCAATATGAAAAATCACATGAGATAGAAGGAGAACTATATAATAGGCGATCAAAAACTCAAAACCGTGGACAATTTTGTTAACATTATGAACAGCAACAAAATTATTCATAAATAGAACATTTCAAATTTCGGAGATTGTTACGTGAGATACCGAGCTTTACGGAAAAGTGCATGTGGAGGTTTTCTCGGCAGAAGTTGGTATTAATCTGCCCCACTGAGTTATCGATGAAACCAGTTCATCCAACTGTTGACTCTGGTGGCCAAAAAAAACCAAATATCCTAGGCTTTCGGGTCGTGTTATCACCAGGTAACTATCGTGACGTCACACGTCTGTTGACATGGTATGGTTCCAGGTAAGCAAGGGTAGCAGGGGTCTATAGGTCTAGTGTCTCGTCTAGTTCATTGATCTCGTGGTTGGTCGTTCGTGGTTACGCAAGCGGGGTGTAACGTGTGAACGATACAGGTTAGGTTTTATCCCTACTTTCACACTCTTCATAAAGGCAAGTTCAAAGACTGCTTAACTCGCAGGCGCGATTATTCAAATATACATAATTATTAACATAATCATTGAGTATAGTAGTTTAAATTTTACTCGCAAAGATAGGAAAGAAGATAAATTTAATTTTAGGGTTTCCTTCAATTCAGAAATATAAGTGTATGAAATCGTTGGAATGCAGAAAAGTCACGTAAACGTTCAATCATCTGGAAATTGTAAACTTGACGGGCTCGAAACAGACCACCCTCAAAACCCATAAAGTAATTTCAAGATCTGTATATTCTTTGGAAAAGCCCCTTTAGTCTCATTTTGTCACGATTTTAATTTGAAATTTAATTGCTTTCCGGACCCTTATTTCAACTCGAAATTTACAACAGAACATAAATCTGTCAAGCACATGTGTTTCAGCTTATCCTCTTGGGAGAATGAACTCCGTCGTTCGGACCCAACGGGATGAATAAAAAATACGGCCCTGTTTCAAGCGCCTCGAGTATTCCCAGAATTAGGCAGTTCAGAGAAAAACAAGTTTGCCTCCATGCGAAGGAGTAGG